>JAPMOQ010037473.1:278154-293449 GCA_026543055.1 Argiope trifasciata | reverse complement strand
CCGTTGATTTCAAATATTTCTTACAAATTGCTAAAACTCAAATAAAAGTATTAAAAAATAATTTAATTAATTTATTAATATTTATTAACATCAAGTGTGTCAACATATATAAGTTTTAAATAATGTATTTGAACTTAAGTGAATGCATAAACATATTTTATTAACTATTTAAAAAGTGAACAAATTATGTGTATATATGTATACATTTATGGCCAATATATCTGTATTTGTATTAAAATTATTATATCATGAAACTATGGGAAATAAAGGCCTAACCAATTTATTTATTTCATAAGGCTCTAAAAATCACAGTAGAGAAATGAAATCATTAGTTAAATATGTATGGAAGTTATGATATATTCTTCCGCTTTTTCTATTTCTTCCATAAGTGTTGAGTAAATTGACTGATTTCCATTCATTAAGTAGAATACAGAAAATCAAATGCATTTGCTTCGAAGCAAATATTAAAATGTTCGATTCAGCTCAGAAGCCGCCAGCAAACCAGCGGCGAAAAGCTGACACGCATAGCCGAAATCTTTCCTTACGTTTTACTTTGGTGAGATTCATTTCTCTTTTCTGATCAAAATTTAACCATTTATTTCGGGTTAAATCACGGGTTCAGTCACACACCCATTATTAGAATCGGCATTCGAAGAAAAATGCAACGCAATTTATCTCCCCGAAATTTGCATGATTCGTTTTTAGCTTCGATTTCCCGTTATGTTATTCCTAACTTAAGCAAAAATTTGCATGCTTAATGGTATTTTGATGGCCCGTTTTGGCAACGATGAAGACTTATTCTTGTATATTTAGGTTTTCATTCATATGCTATACGGCTGACGCCATGTTAGGCTTAAACGAAAAATAGAATGTGTTTGTGTTCGGAAGCATCTGTTTTTCTTATTTAAGCGAAGCAAGAAAATGATCTCCGCTGTTTACCTCCATATGGCAGGCATCCTTTATTTGTTTTAAAATTCAAACATCATGATTTTTTTTTCCTCGAATATTTCCAGTAACGTTTTATCGATTTGAGAAAACATTTTGTCTTTGGAATAACGGAAAGAACATTTGATTGCAATTAAGAAATGTGAGTAATAACGTAAAGTTCTCCAATGCAAAACTTTAGAATCAATAATGAAGTTTTTGTACACGCTTTGAAAAATTTGCATTCAATAAATCAATATGAATATTTCATTAAACGAATATGTTTTTAATGATTTATAGAAATGCTAAGTAATTCCAACGACTACTTTTTCTACTTCTTCCTTTTTAATACTCTATTATATACATATATTTTTATTTCAGATAAATGATTAATTTGAGTTTTATACATCAATCATGGTACTTTTTTCAATACATTCGAATGAAAAATTGTTTTTTAACGGGCTTAGATTTATTATCATTGTCCGAAATATAATTTTTATCAGAAAAGCCCCTTCAATAAAGCTTTAAAGCATGAAAAATTTATTTAATTTAATTTATTTCATGTTTTAAAGCGATTTTTGTGACATATTTGCAAATTCTTATGTTGTAGAGTTTTGCAATTATGTTAAAATGGCAAAGCATTCTTTAAAGAATTTTAGCATTTAATTTCCAGTTCCTCGCTCAATGCGACTGTTCTTTTAAACACTATATCGATTTCACCTCTTTGTAAAGAATTTTACGAAAAACAGACCTCAAGACTTCATTATATTCCTATTAAAGGATTTAAAATCAAAAATTAGTAAATTGGAAATAATAATTATTCATTTAAATTAGATGCATTTTCCAATGTAATGTTGCCCGATTTTGAAATAATGTTCTTTTATATGCCACAATATAGTACCGCATTTCGAGGTTAATGTAGATTGAGAGTCGGAATTATGAGAGTTGAGATAACATCTTGTGATTTCGTGAGTTGATAAAACAATCTCTCGAAAATCACAAGATGTTTATTCATAGAAATCTCTAGAAGATGCAAGAAATTACAATCATGACGAATCACAATTACGCAACTCCAATTCTGGTAATAGAACAGGCAACAATTTGCAAACATAGAAGTATCTAATATCTCAGACAGAAAACAACTTCTGTGCACTAGACTAACATTCTAGGTGGTATTTATACCTGGCTTGGCGTCAAGGTTCTGGAGGGTTCTAGACTATCTCGCTTAATACTAGTCCTAGAGGGTAGGTGATGGAATTTTTCAGAACTGTCTATTTTTCGCCAAAACTTCCCGATCACTATGATTCTCATCAAAAAGTCGCCAAATCTTTGGAAATGACATTGTTACGTAAAATATGCTTAAATATGCGCAATTTTCACCCCAGAATCAGTATTTCGGATCTGTCTGGGATATTTCAAGACGAATACAAATATTTATGAAGTTTGAAAGTAAAAATAATATAAAGTTATACAATTTAGATTTTAATAAAAACTCTCACACATTGTTTAGCTTTTACAATGAAAGTACACATTTCGTATTTTATCATAATATTCCATTATCGAAAATTCAATCAATAAATAGATCAAAAGTTGAACTATAAGGAAATACATTTACTTTTTTTGTCAGTTATAATTATTAAATATTATCGATCATATATTAGACAATTTATTACTTAAATAAACAAATTAGAGCAAAAAAAAACAGCTAAAAAAGCAGAAAATCCTTCGCTTGAAGTCAGCGTCTTTAGCACTAAACTTAGAGTAACAATTACAAAGCGTACAAAATGTTTTGCTTTATTTTGGGGAGTGGAATATGAAAGTTAAAAAATATATTGGCAAAACATATCTGTGCTTTAACTGATGTATTGATTTTAAACAAAATATTTTTGTGAGAAAACCAGGTGATTTGACCCCTACTCATATTCGCTGTGAAACATCGATGTATGCGATGTGCGTTAATTCCAGTTAGTTTGACTTTAAATTTACTGGCCATACATTCTATTTCCATTTTAATTGATGCGTTTTCATAATTCGCTTGCCATTCTTTGAAACACCCTACGAAGTACAAGACTTTAACAAACATATCAATAATCATTGAATTTTTTTCTACTAAAAGAGATTATAATTTGCTATTAAAGACGAATAAAAATAAGAATTTTTTTTTTATTTATGTTTATTATATAGAAATAAAGTTCGTTTAAACATTTTGCAAAAATTTAAATTCCTGAGTTTGAATGTATACGATTTTAGTTTATAATGTTCAACATATACAATATACATCAAATATTACTGATAAAACAGTTGTGACGCGTATGTAGCTAAGTGGTATTCTTGGGCTTAGTTGGCGCTACTGAAAAAACAAAAGATGCTTACCCCGCTTAAATAAGCCACAACAACAATAGAGTTTAAATTGTCATTTATCGGAATTGGATGTCAAGCACTCTTGGTCCTCTTATCCATAATTCAAGGTGTCATTTATTTCAAGTAGAGTCTGATAACGAGCTCTTAGTCCTCTTACTCTGAATTCAAAAATTTATAACTGATTTTCAATCTTGAATTCTTGATCTTCTTATTAAAAAAAGCGATAATTTATCAATGCTGTTTTAAGATCAAACTACTGACGAACTTCTAACGAATGTTGTCATGTCGTACTACTGTGTACCCAAGCCAAGAATATCAAACTGATCTTCATCGGAACTCTCCACCCTGTCATTCTGAGGTCAAAGTTACATTAAACTTAAGCATATCCAGATGTCAAATTCTTAGTCATCTGATCCTGAATTCGAAATCTTAATACTTATTTTCAACGGAATCGGATCCTTAATTCATAATTATCTCATTTCGAAACCATGAACGTAACTTTCTTTCCGAGAAGAATCAGGCTTTGAACATCTTAATCCTGTATTTTGATACCAAGAATGGAAAACTGATGTCCATCTTGAACTCTTGATTTCTCTCTTTATGAAGCCAAGTGCTGACATTAATCTCGAGCAAAATCAGATATCTAATTTTTAGTCTTCTGATCATGATTTTGAGAATTTAACATTGATTTTCAATATAATTGGATCATGAACTCCTGATCTTCTCATTTCAAAACCAAGAACTTAAGGCTGTTGTCAAGAAGAATCAAGTGTTGAACATCTTGATCCTCTTATTTCAAATCTGTAATATATTACCGATCTTCATCAAAATAGAATCTTAAACTCTATATTCTCTTACTCTGAGGCAAAGATCTAACATTAATCTCAAACAGATATTGAACAATTTATCCTCTAATCAAGACGACAAGAATTAAAATCTGATTTTCAGTGGAATTATTTTTAGATTCTCGATTTTATTTTATATATTTTCATAATTTGCTTACCTTTGAAACACCCTACCAATTACAAGACTTAAAACAATATATTAATATTTATTCGATAATTTTTATGATAAAAGATTAGTCTTTGTTATTTTACGAGATGTTTCCATAAAATATATTTTCCATTCGGAAATCAAATGGGCATTTAAAAAAATAAAGTATTATAAGCAAACGATTTATTTCATTTGGTTTTCAACACCATATTAAATTCAACATGAATGATTTTACGAAATATATTTTTCGATATGGAAATCAAATGGGCTTTTAAGAAATAAAATATTGAAACCAAACGATTTTTTTTGGTTTGTTTTTCAATTTCATATTAAATTCTTCATGAAAAATTTTACAAAACATGTTTTTCCATACGATAATTAAATGATCATTTTAAGAAATAGAATGTTGAAAGCAAACGACTTTTTTTTTTTTTTCGTTTTTCAAACTAATATTAAATTCCACATGGATTATTTAACAAAACATATTTTTTCCATGAAGGCAAACAAAAAAAAATCTTTATTAGATCGAAAAAAATCACAAAAGGGAAAATAAAAATAAAAATAAAACACTTAAGTTCCAATTACATTTCATTAAAGAGTCTTGAATCGTCGAGAATTAAGTGGATGGAATAAAAAACTTCTTTCAGACATTAACAATAAAGTGAAATTGTTTATTCCACTAAAAGAAACCATTTCTTATCAAAAGCATGTGGAAAACAATGATCTATTACTCACAACAGCCATTTTCCGCCATTTTTTTATAAACATTGCCAAACATTCTTCCACAATGGCTGCAATTTTCTTGAAGAACCGCTTAAATGTGCACCTTAAAAACACTCTTCAGTTGTAAAAAGCGCCTTAAGTATCCCCCAAAATGGATTAAAAGATTCTATTGAAAGCATTAAATATAATAATGAGCCATTAAACAAATTTAAATATATCTTGCCTTGCCCTAATGAGTCTAGCCTTGCTGTAATAAAGGTTCACGTTGATGACGTGGGTTCATTTTTAAAAACGTAATGTAGAGGGTAAAACTTGATAATTTAATGATGCCGCAAATGAAAACTTGAAGAAAATTAGCATGCGATGGCTGTCTATCAGTACGGAAGTATGCAATTTAAGGTTTCATTTGAAATCATTTCCAAATTCGGTGATAAATATTACTAAGTTTAATAAAGAGACGGTACTGATTTTAACATAATTGTTTTTAAATATAAGGGTCATTAGATTAATTGATTCCCTTTTAAGATTAATGAAGCAGTGAAATGCTCCGAAAAATTTTAGTAAGCATTTTTTTTATATTGAATAATTATTTCTTGAACAGTTTTAAGAATTCTCAAAATAATTCTATGAATTTTCCATTTAATTCTTTGATTTAAATTCGTAGGGAAAAAGGAAGAAATTTTTAGCTGGATTTTAAAATATATACTTTTATACTAGATTGTAGATGCCTTTTAATATAATTGTACCTACTATATGAAGAATTATATGAATAAAAAATTTATTTTCTTGGAAAAATTTTAAAAAAAAATCCATTTCTTCTTTTATCGCCCTTTATTTAATTAGATTTCAAAATGAGATTCTTGACATTAAGAGTTAATTTAAAGATTTCACTTTGTTTTTTAAAACGATAATCAATTTTTAAACATATTGATTATTTAAAAATTGTATTTAAATATTTTTTATTTCATTTTATTTTTAAAATATATGAATGATACCATTACAATTATATTATCGTTTTACTGTTAAATACCGCAAAAAAAGCAATCAATATTTTAATCTTAATTTCAACATTAACTTCTGGAAAACAAATGTCGTTTACAAGAGATACTTTTGACTTCCCTTTTTACTCTTATTCTCAAATAAAGTATAATCAGGTTTAAATTAAACCAGGAGGAGTGGTCTTCCGAAACTTTCTCGCATGCTCTTCAATAAACTTGCAATACCAAAGTACGTATTATATGGCATTGGCGTAAATTAGCCAAAATATTAACTTTTGGCGGGAATCTAGCAATTTTACTGAATCTATTTCGTCATCTTTGTCGAATTATTTTGTGATTAACCTATCTTATGAGTTAATGGTATTCAGAGATGGAATTTTTTTAAGAATGTTTTTTTCAATAGATTGAAACAAAAAAATAGATTTCTGTCAAAATTAGACATATGACTGCGTTATATATGTAAAAATCTGTGTATCGAGTTTTATTTAACTAACTCTTTTCATTTTCAAATTATTCTGTTAACTTTTATTCCAACCACCTGACAGACGAACTTCCTCCAAACAGACTTTATTCAAAATTTAATCGAAATGTGTGAATTTAATTTGTAGACCGTACACCAAATTTCAGCTGTCTAGTTCAAAGCATTTTCGAATTATCAATGGTAAATAGCAGATGGACATTTCTCCCAAAAGTGTTTTCCAAACTTAAAGAGGTATAAAAAAAGGAGATTCGTTAAAATGTGGTGTTCGAATTTTTTGATAACTACTATACATTCTCTATACTGCGTAGACGAGTATGTCAGGACCGAATTTCAGCTGCCTAGTTTTTGTGTTATCTTTTTTTCACAGACAAACTGATAATCATTTCCCAAGAAAAGTGTTTTCCGGACTTAGGTATAAAAAATGAAGATTCGTAAAAATCTGAAGATTTATTTTTTTCACAATTATACATTCTCTATACTACGTATACTAAAAGTAAGACTTCGTAAGAAAACAGATACACATTCATACTTAATTAATTACGAATATAATATTCCATATATAATCGATAAGTCATCTTCCATAATTCTAAAATTTTATTCCTCATTTAACGTTTTTATCTTTTCTTAATGCATTTTTTAAATTGTTTGGTTGATTATGGTTAATTATGGGTATTAATTATGATTTGGTTGATTATGGTTTGGGTTATTATATTGTATTTCCAGATTTACAGACAGATAAAAAGCTGCCTAGTCAAATTAAAATAAGACGATACTAAACTTTGTAATTAAAAACAAACAAATCCATAAGGAAAAATATTTCTATAAATGAAAATTTTCAGCAAATATATAAACCTATTATATTGAAGTTAAATGAATACATTTCAAATTTTGAACTGATTGTTAAAATTACAATCATAATATTCTATGTTTAAGTAATTCTATCTTAAGTCTGATAATCATCTTTGTATTTTATTAAATACTATTATTAAGTAACTTTTAAAATATTGCTGCATTAGATAATAACACGATTAATTTAATGGGCTCTGTATAGCTCGCAAGATTCATAAAAGAAAATATTTCCACTTCCATTCTTTCTATTTAACTAACAAACCTACTCTTTTTTTATATAGCTGCGTTGTTTTAGATTCATAATTCATAAAGCTCTGTAATAAATATTCATCATAAATATTTTAAAAATAGTTATACTCTTACTTAATTAAAGAGTCATTCCCTTTATTAAAATATAACGAATAATTATAACAAAATAAGTGAGATATATATTTTTACAAGGATGCAAAATATACTTTTTTAGAGATATGAAAGGTTTGATAAACTCCTTTGAAAAAACTCCTCCTAACAAAGTTTCGGAACAATATATATTCGTCCTCCAAACAAATAATAAATTAGAGATAAATAAAGCTCTTTAATAAATATTCTTTTCAAAATTTCTAAAGAATGATAATATTTATTCTATGTTAAAGAGCCATTACTTTATTAAAATATAATGAGTATTTATTACACAGTAAGTGAGAGGTAGTTTATTTTGAAAGATATAAAATATTTCGAGATACAACAGATCCTATAAATGTCTACAAAATAAGTCAATTTAACAAAGTCACGAAAAAATGTGTATTCGACTAAAACCGAATGACGAATTAATAATGCATACAGCTCTATAATATTCATCTCAAAATTTGTAAAGAATGCTAATATTCATACCTAATTAAAGAATTAACTTTAATAAAATATGATGAACAATCATAGCACACTAAGAAAGAAGTAATTTGTTCAACAAGGATACAAATACACATTCTTAGAAAAACTACATATTCAATAAATTTAACCAAAAAATACATCGTAACAAAATGTCGAAACAATATATATATACATCTTCGAAACGAAATAATTAATTAATAATTCATTAAGATCTATGATAAATACTCACCCGAAGTTTCTAAGGAATGATGATATTCATGTATAATTAATGATATATTAACTTTATTAAAATATAATGGAAAATTATAGCACACTAAGTGAGAAGTAATTTGTGCAACAAGGATGCAAATTCACACTCCTAAAGAAACTACAAAATCGTTAAACCTCTTTAAAAGAACGCCAAGTAAAATGAATCGAAACAATGTGTATTAGCTTGAAAACGAATAATGGATTAATATTCATAAAGCTCTATAATAAATATTCATCTCGAAGTTCTAAATAATGCTAATATTTATACCTAATTAAAAAGGCATTACCTTTATTAAAATATAAGAAAAAATTATAGCTAAGTGAGAGGTAATTTGTTCTATAAACGTACAAAATACACACTTATATAACAGTTTTGATATTAAGCTATTAGAATAAGTTATCGTAATCAAGTATAGAAATAATATATATTCATCCTAGAGACGAATAAAGAATAAATTATTCATAAAGCTCTATAATAAATATTCATCTCGAAGTTTCTATAGAAATACTGATATTCCTATTAATTAAAGATCCAATATCTTTATTAAAATATGATGAACATTTATAGAATACTAAGTGAGAGGTAATTTGTTTCATAAACATACAGAATACACACTTTCAGAGATACAAGAGTTTTGATATAAGCTATTGAAATAAGTTATCGCAACCAATTATAGAGCTTACATATATTCATCCTCGAAACCAATAAATTATTCATATATCTCTATAATAAATATTCATCTCGAAGTTTCTAAAGAATTGCTGATATTCATGCTAATTAAAGAGCCAATACCTTTATTAAAATAAAATGAACAACTATAGAACACTAAGTGAGAGGTAATTTGTATTACAAAGATAAGAGGTAATTTGTTTTATCTCTAGAAATACAACACGCCATTAAAAGAACTCATCGTAACAAAGTGTCGAAACAATATATATTCGTCCTCCAAGCGAATAACGTTTCATTCAGAATGTTCTTTCTAAAGCTCAAACGTGACATTCTGGAAGAAATAAATTTGCCCCAACTGCTCTCTTGTATAGCCAGACACGTTTATAACACTTCTATGCGTAGCGCAAAATTGAATACAGATCGCATTCAACAACTTTGTATTTGAAAGGAAAATGTATAGATGTGCTTTTATCAGCTTGGTGAATTGAATGGAAAGCTTTTTCAAAATAAATGAACCGAGTCCTAACCATTAATTTCTCCAAGAGTTGTACTTGTAAGTCTAGCATTTTCGAATTTATTTAAACTGATAATATGTTCAATAAATATTTGGGTATGGCTAAACTGAATGATAAATTCAATTAATTCCAACCTATTCAGAGATTAATTGAGTAATTTGTACTGACTCCGAATATACGTAATGAATGGGATATAAATTGCAGCATTTAAAATTAAAAAAGTTGTCTACCAAAGTGGAGTTTTCAGTGGTGTGTATTCTGTTTGAAGTCCAACTTTTAAGGCTTTGACGGAATGAAATATTTATATCCTTTCGCTTCCTATTTATTATGCAGTATTTTCCAGGAAAACATGGTTTTATCAGTTCAGTTTGGGATTCGCTAATCTTTTGGAATTTGTAAACAGTTTTAAAAAATCATTGGTAAATTGGAACTTGGTAAATAATTTATCATTTAAAAGTAATATCTACAATTTGGAATTTGCAGAATCGAAATATTTGCTAAGTCGATTAAATCATTAATTTAAGGGGCTGTCTGGATTGGATCGCAGAAAAAGATATTAAACTAATAAAATGTATATCTATTTCGACTAAATTATAAAATGAATGTATTTAAATTTTTATTTAATATTTTTATTGCTGAAACCACTTGAGTTTAGCCATCTCAGGATATTGAAACGTCTAAATTTTCTGTCTGGGAAATGAAAATAATTTTCTACATTTCCAAAAAACCGTAATTATTCATCTTTTTATTAAGGGAGGGACAGAATTGATATCTATTAAGCAAATGTATGGTTTTACATTCTTTGAGAGTTCTCAACTTCTCTATTCTCTAAACTCATCAGGGCAAGCATCTCAAACTAACAACACTCGTACTGAGGGTATTTAACCAATGAGTTATAATTAATTAAATGTAAATAAAACTCCACTATAATATTCATACCTTCAAGGAGCTCCACCGTCGTTTTGAGTAACGAATAGTTTGTGCTCTTTAGTATATATAGAATTAAAATTTATCAGACATAATTTTGTCTCCTTTATATCTGCTAGACTAAACAGCTGAACAAGGTTTTGAGACATAATGTTGACTCTTTCATATCTCCTAGACTAAACAGCTGAACGAAGTTCTGAGACTTACTTTTGTCTTCTTTATATTTCCTAGAATGAAAGATGAAGAGGGTTGCGAGACTTAATTTTGTCTCCTTTATATCTCTTAGATTAAAAGATGAACGATGTTATGATTCTTAATTTTGTTTCCTTTATGTCTCTTAGACCAGTGATGGGGAAACTACGGCCCGCGGAAAGGTTTAATCCGGCCCGTTAAGAGTGCCGTCGTGAGAATGTTTGAACGCATTCTTACTTCGTAATGTGACAACCCGCATAAAAACTATCTGCGGCGATTTTCAAAACACAATAGTATTCTGGACAAATTCATCCGACCCAAACAGCTGACTCTTCTTCACTCGAAACTTCCAGACACTCTCGCATTTTCGATTCATTGTTCTGTTTTTCCGAAAGAACCGCAAAACTCCAATTCCCGAACAATCCTTGCAGGTAGGTATAAATACAAGCGAGGCCACCTGAAGATCAGTTGGTTAGCGACTTAGTCAGTCATCTGCAACGACCCGCTGTGACTCGAGTAAGTGTTTGTGTAATCCCGAAACTCCCACTGCCTCAACAAACACCCGCGCAAGAGCATTAGTTAGTAGTAGGCTTTTGTCAATTACGTTTTTGTGTGTTTTTTTTAACGATTAAGCATTATTCTTTGGCTCGCTACGATCGTCTAGTTATTACAAATGGCCCGTCTTAAAAAAAGTTTCCCCACCACTCTCTTAGACTGAACAGCTGAATAGGGTTATGAGACTTAATTTTGTCCTCTTGATATCTCTTAGATTACACAGCTGAGTAGGATTATATAAAATAAGAGTTTCTTTTATTGCTTTCTTCGAAATATTTTAAATTCTTAAGTGTTAGAACGAAAAAATGAATTTCATCAGTTTCTTTATTCTTTTTTTATATGTTATGATTTCTTTTTTTAATACGTCATTGTTAAATTGTAATGTATTCCCCGTACATTTCAAAATTATTTTTTGACCGGTAATAACAGTTTGACATTCTTTTTATAAAGGCTTCTTGAAATTGTAAATTTGACAAATCTTATCTTTTCTTCTTATGACTCTTTTTCAAATACATTCCTTAAATTATGTTAAATGATCTATACTGCTTTAGTCAGACATTTATCAAAGTGTTTGAAATTGATTTGCAATGTTTTATCCTTAATATTGCGCACTATGAAAAGTCTAAGAAACTTTATGTCGATATGTAGAACGACGCTTTATTTCACAAGAAAATACTGAAACACAAATAGCAAAATACGGTCGCACTGAACATGAAAACAGCCCTTGCAAAACTCAGCGGCACAAAGACAGCATATGTTTATTAAACAATCACAACAATTAAAAACATTAACAGAAGAATGCTCAGACAATCATTATTTCAAGGAAGAGTTCGTTTGACTTCTTTACTCTCGCGTGTGTACAACCACTTTATAACTCTTATAACAATGCATTGTTCAAGAAGACACTACGAGTCATAATAGAAATATCGTTCAAATTCCTGCATAGTCAGGAATATTCAGCTATTTTCCTGAAGTCACTAAAACCTTCGCCAAAATAAGGGGGGATTCAAAACAAGATACATTCAGAGTCCATTAGCGATCTCTGTAAAATTGTATTTAATAGCATATTTACTATGGTGTGGAGTAATATTACAGGTTCTTAAGAATATGAATTCAATTTAAACTTCAATAAATTTAGTTACATGTGCAAAATTCTATGATACTTAATCTAATTGCGAAATTACATGACGTCAAATGTAAGGTTAAAAATGAAAAAAAAAAAGGACTTACAAACATTTTTCTGTTTTCAGTGAAAAGAGAAAGAACATATAACTACACTTAGCCTTAACTTTTAGCATTAAATAAATCTAACTTACTCGAAAATGAGCCAAACACATGTTAACTTTTTTTAACCATTTCACAAAACATTAGAAATATTACTTTCAAAGTTCTCAAACTTGCTCAATATATAACCACGTATCGAAAATGATATTCACCACCGCGTTACTCAGTGCAACGACGTGCTAAGACTAGTTAAGTCTCAGAACCTAAATCATGAAGAAATTGATATTCGGGAAACGCAAATTTCAGGCAGTTATTTCCGAATTATTGGAGTAATCCATTCCAGGTTTCAGCGGCTAAGCCTTTGCTTTAACATGCAACATTACTCTTTTTTTTCATTCATCTATGGCCTGTCTTCATCAACGCCATCGTGTGAGTATGGAAAAGAAGTTATTTATGAACAATATATCCAAGTGGCGGTGTAAACTTTATACGAGTGCAGGTAATAAACACGCGTTGCAGCTCCATCTAGTGGTACTAATGGGTCATAAACTTTACGGTCTCTGCCTTTTTCCTTCGGGGCAGTTAGATGAATTCACCTGCTTCCACCGCAAGGAAGTAAAAATGTTAAAAAAAATGGCATGAAGAATTTGAAGGCAGCGAGTAAAAATAAAAAAAGAGGGTGAAAATATTTGCGGTATTTAGGTATACATAGGACGCGGAATTAAGTTGAGATTTTATTTTCTTTCAGTGTGTTTTTAGTTTTTCTTTTTTTTTTTTTTCTTCTTAAATTGGTTCTGGCGAGAAAACCTCGTAAATTTCTCAGCGCTCTTTGACGTTAACGTTAAGAGTCAATTAACGCCCTCGATTTTCCGAAGATGTTCAGGCGCGTGGATGTATGAAGGTATTTATCGCTTCATTAAAGGTATTCCGTGTACATTGAATTCAAATTATTTGATAGTGGAATCAATAACTTATTTTACCTTTCGTTGGAAATTTGGAACGGCAGAAAATGATTCTCTAGATTAAATGTTAAATTGCAATTTTTTATATATAGATATATTTTTAATTCGAATCTCAACTTATTTGTATTTAATAACATTTTATTTGAAACTGTTAAAAATATTTAGAATTCCTAATATGTTTATATTTAAATTCTAGAATTCTTTTGGGAAATGAATAATTAATCTAATACATATGACTTGAAGTGGTATATTTTTGGGGTAGATCTTGTAATTTTCAAAGCTGAACAGATTATAAAGATGAAATCTGGATCAACATGCTTATCCATATAAAATGAATGACGTTTTACGTCTGTAGATGATATAGCATGCTTTAGAGAAAAGTATGTGATAGATCATCAATGGAATGATATCTCGAATATTTCTGGAATCTTCTGAATACCTGAGTTTATCCCCAATATCTAGCGGAATTTAATAACGATTTCTTGATTTTCTGATAAGGATCCCAAGAACTAAATTATGGTACGAATACTGTTGATACTCTGATTCAGAATCCAGAAGATAACATAACTTTCAAGCAAAATCAGATGCTAAACTTTTATACTTCTGATTATAAATTATATACCTTAACACTGATTTTCAACGGAATCGGCTTTCTAATTCTTGATATTATCAATGCCTGGTCGTCTGAAGTTTAAATTTAAAAAAGATATTTAGTAAAATTCGGTATCGAATTCCTGATTCAATGATCTTGATATCAAGACTCAAATACTGATATTTAAAAGAATTGGGCATCTAGCAATCTTGATTCTTTGATTCAGAACCTAAGAGGCAACACTGGTCTCAAGCAGAATCGAATACACGAGTCTTAATCCTCTGATTCTTAATTCAAGAACTTAACACTGAATTTCTATAAAATTGGAACACGGAATCTTTATCTTCTCATTTCAACATAAAGGATTTAGATTTTTTTTTCTCAAGTAAGATCATGAGTGGAACTTTTGTTCCTCTGATTCAAAAACCTAGAATATACAAATTTTAATTAGCATCTTCATTAAAATTGGGTCTTGACTGTAGGTCCTTTGATTCTGAAGCCAAGAGCCTAACACTGCTCCGAAGCAGAAGCAGATATCTAACTGATCTGGAATTCGAAAGTATAAATAGAAAAGGATCACGGACACTTGAACTTCTTATTTCGAAATCAAGAATTTACTATTGTTTTCAAGTAGAACCCTGTGTTGAATTGTTGATCCACTGATTCCTAAACCAAGAATATAATAAAGATCAAGAGTTCAAGATCCGATTCTAGTAAAGACCACTCAATTTCGGCCTCCCTTTCCTAAATCAAATAAAGAAGTTCATTTTAATTAATTTTCACATCGTAATGTTCCGATCAGATTAAATTATATCTGAAAAATGTTTTGAAGAAATTAAATTAATTTGATAGTCAATATTTTGGTCAAAAAAATAAGGCATGCATTTAACATTTTGAATTTTTTTGTTTTTCCAAGATATTTAAAAAATGATTTTAGTTTTTTAAAAAATATATAATTTATATGGAAATTCAAAACTAATGCTTAAAAATATTCTTATAAAATTAATAGCTTATTGAATTACTAAAGTATGCAGAGTTGGGTTCCAAATCAATTTATATAGTATAAGGGAGAAAACAACTGAAAAAAAAAATGTCACCTGGAATGTTTTGAAAATTTTAAAAATAATATCTTTTATCTTTAAAAAAATAATACCTATCATTTTAAGGAATTTTAAAGCTGTCACACATATTTATATTTTAATACATGAGCATA
>JAPMOQ010037473.1:258598-278144 GCA_026543055.1 Argiope trifasciata | reverse complement strand
ACTAACCCTTGAAGAATCAAGCAGATATGACTAATAAAAAAGAAAATTTCATGGATCGTATTTCAGTGCCATATATTTCTGCATTAGCTGAAAATGAAGATCTATAGATACAATTCTAACTTTATAAGGACAGCGGAAAACGAGCAAAACAATAATAACTAATGGAAGTGAAATTTGATATGCATGTTTGGATTTAAGGGCACATTGATCTATTAAATGGTAGAAAATGATGGTTCATAAAATGGACTTATTTGAACTAACATTAAAAAATGAAACATAAAACGTCCAATTCGGAATTTCAGGGGATGATTTTTTAATAAAAGAAAATAATGTGTATTCTTAGAAACAAGTTTTTCCTGTAATTCCTGACATTTTTAAGAATGTTGAGAGTAACGTAATTATTTATGGTGAAGAGAATTCCTGAATCCTGATTTCGCTACTAGATTTCAGGGAATTTTGATGTGTGGTTTCTAAATAAAAGTAAATAGTTCGCATTTTCAGTAACAAGTTAATTCATTTTAAATAATTGCCTAACATTTTTAAGGACATTGAGAATTATGTTATTATTTATGATCCAGAAAATCCCAAAATCCTGATTTTGTTGCTAGTTTCCAGGGAATTTTGCTTTCTGGTTTTTAAGTAAAAGTAAATGATTGGCATTCTTAGTAACAAATTAATTTTTTAAAGAATTTCCTAACATTTTAAGTACGTTGAAAGTAACGTAATTATTTAATGTGAAAACAAAAATGTCAGAGTTATGATAATATCGTAAGATTTCTGGGAATTCTGTTAGATGGTATTTAAATAAAAGTAAATAAATGACATTCTTAGAAAAAAATTAAATGTTTCAGAATATGACTACATTTTTTAAGGAAGAACTGCGATTATGTTGAGAATATAGAAATTATTTATGGTCAAGAAAATTACAAAATCACAGTTTTGTTTCAATATTCCTTGATATTAAAAATTGACAAGAAATGTTATATCCGATGTAAGTTATCAGCAAAAGTCATCTAAAAAGCGTCAGTTAGTGTTATTTTTTAGTTATATTAACGTCTCGTTGTAAAGCAGCTCTAGTGCTATTTTGGGACCCTGTAACTCTGAACCACGGTCAGAAGATGACAAAAACGACACACAAGATGGCACCGTGACCCTCTCCACATCAAACCACACCAGCGGGAGGACATTTCGATTGACAGGTTTAACATGTAAGAGACCCTCTTATACGAAGGTTCTTCGGTGAAATCGAATTTCGAACCAGAAACCCTCCGGTTCCGAGACCTTACCACCAGGCCAGCGAGGCCCCCTCTTTGCTTTAGTGTACGAGTAGAGATTTGAGACAAGTTTTAAAGGTTATATCCCAAGCAAATTTTCATGGGAAAAAACTGAGCATATTTAATGGTTTCTAATGAGAAAAATGAAGAAGCAGTATCTAATGGACGTAAAAAGATTTATAATTCCATGTGTGGAGTTAAATTGAAAATTTCTAGAAAAACACAATTAATATTATTAGCAATGAATGTCATAATATAGTAATGTTAACTAGATAAATAGATTTAGAATTGTGCTGAAACCGCAAACAGTAAAGCGAATGAAATAAGAGAATAATTGCTTCAACTACTGTCTGTCCAAAACTTGAAACTTGAAATCAATTGAAAAACTTTTTAAATAATTTTATTCATTTTTTATAATTTTGCGTTAAATTTATAATGTGAAAAACTTTTCATGTACAATCTTTATCAATTGATGCATCTCTATGTCTAAGAATTCAAAACAATTATTAAATATTTTGTGCTTCTGTTGCTTTTATTATCGTCTGGGAGAATGATTTGTTTCTGGTTGGGAAGGTGAAGCTTGAAATCGTGTAGGCAAGGAATAAAGCATAAACATCAATATCCAATTTTTTCCTTGGCTGGCAAAAAAGTTTTGGAGAGTTTCCGTCCATCTCGAAAGGGAAAGAAAAGCATCGGTTATAAAAATCGACGTTATAAAGCATTACATCATAAATTTCAAACCAGTTTAAACCATATTCTAGCTTTTAAAGTTTTTCTTGGCTGGCAAAAAAATTTTGAAACTTTCATCAATCTTGAAAGAAAGAAAAAAAGCATCGTATTTTTTAAAAGTTCACGCAAGCACATTAATATTATCACTTAATAAAATAAATAACTCACTTGATAAATTGGAATTTGCGATAGCAAATTTCATTTTTATCATTTTAATATCTTAGAAAAATGATTCGCGAAGAAATGGAACTTAATTTCTTTCTAATGTCAAAACTAACAAATTGAAAAGGTCAAGATAAAAATTGTAAAGATCTTATATATTTAGAATAATTTGAGTTTACGATGAGCAGCAATAAATTTAAAAAAAATATGATGACAATTTAAAACCTTATTCATGACTTGGTTAAAAAGTTCAGATCATTTTCCTGTCTTTCGCAGGAAATACACAGAAAAAGAAACCTATATTTCCAACACTCAATCAAATGTCAAAAGCCCTCTATTGTTACACCCTGAGGTTTATTGCACGAATGCGATGTCTCGTATATCATATCGAAATCTGGACACTTTCTAAATCATCGAAAAAAAGGGAAGAAACTTTAAAAAAAGAAACTTGTCGGACCTCCAACTGTCCGCCGTTTATTTCTATCGAGTTCTCGAGTGATACGGTTAAAGTGAAGGAAATAAATCTCGAAAATAGAGTTCTCCCTCCCTCGTCTCAGACCACCCCTGGAAGAGAAGGGGAGGAGCGTTGACATGTGGGTGACGAAACAACTAAAAAAGAGAGAGAGGTGGTTAGGGATAAAAAAAATTGTCGAGCATGAGAGCAAAAAATAAAAGTCACACAAGTGACGGGTGTGGAGTGAATTAGGAGAAAATCCCACGCTTTGAGAAGGTTTGGACATTTGTCGACACTTCCCTCGTTCGAATTCCCACCTTTTCCCTACCTCCTGTTCGAACTTTCCACTTATACGCCGATTTTTTTATTCATTATTTATTTTTGCCTTTGGGTGTCGTACAGGGTAGCAAGAATTTCTGCCGGACTGAACAGGGCAGGAAGGAATGCAGTGTGAGGATAAAAGTGGTGTGAGTCAGAAGAAGGACCACGTACATGTCGAATGCTTCACAAAATGGGATGTACAAGCTAATTGGTACACATAGAAGAATAAGTTTCGATTGCTTAACAGAGTGGAATGTACAAGCTAACTGGTGTACATAGTAGAATAAGTTTTGAATGTTTCCAAGAGTGGAATTGCAAATTAATTGGTGTATACATAGTAGAATATGTTTCGAATGCTTCATAGATTGGAATTAAAAAATTGGTGTATACATAGAATATGTTTCGAATGCTTCACTTAGTGGAATGTACACGCTAATTGGTGAACATAGTGGATTAAGTTCCGAATGCTTCATAGAGTGGAATTACAAACTAATTGGTGTATACATAATAGAATATGTTTCGAATGCTTCACACAGTGAAATGCAGAAGCTAAGTGATATACATACTA
The DNA here is from genome assembly GCA_026543055.1 of Argiope trifasciata. NCBI lineage: Eukaryota > Metazoa > Arthropoda > Arachnida > Araneae > Araneidae > Argiope > Argiope trifasciata. The sequence continues at coordinate 274,636 of JAPMOQ010037473.1, read as the reverse complement.
GAATATGTTTCGAATGCTTCACATAGTGGAATGTACAAGCTTATTGGTGTACATAGTAGAATATGTTTCTTAACTGCTATAAGTAATGGGATATAGTACCTGATTCTAACATAATAAATTATATTAACCAAATGTTATTCAAAGTGGAATCGGTTTGTTAATATTTATAAGTAAGGAAATATGTAAGAAATGGTTATATATGATTGAATATATTAGTCAATCCTTATATAATGACTAACTGGTACCCGGCGGGCTTGCTGCCGCAGAAGAAATAATTTTGGAAATATCGTTAGGAATTTAAAATAGTTATCTTGATTAGTTATCAAGTATAAAATAGTTATCAAGATTAGTTAAGAATAATGGGAGGAATAATATTTATTTCCTTGTCGGCAATGATACATTCATTGAAATTGAAGGACATTTAAAGGAGAAGCAGAAATAGTATTTATTCTATTTTATTATATTCTGCAAACAAATATTCCTTTTTATGTAATAGATTTGTGTATTCTTTTAGAATTGTAATACTAATAAGTTCTTTCAAAATGGTAATGAAAGAAACTATCCATTGTATCTCGTGATTCGTTTGATATTCGTTCAAAATTCTCAAGCTGAATGTTGAAAATGTGATTAAAATATTTTCTTAGAAAATATGAGTAAAGATAGAAAATATATGTATACCTTTCTATCTTTATATATGTATATATAATGATAGAAAAAGTATGCATACCATAAAATCTTTAATATGATTCAAAAAAATTTTTTTTTTTTTGAAAACTAAGCTGGTCCAAAATTAATAATATTTTAGGAAGTTACTGCAAAAAACGCTAACATTTTTATTAAAGGTTTAACTAAAATTTCAAGCCTAGAAGATTGGTTCCCCTAAAATTTCCTCGCGCACACTCTAATAAAACAATTACCTCAGAAAAAACCTTACATCGCATTTATATACAATAGCTACGAAATATTAACGTCTATCTTGAATTTTTTATTATGACAATAATTCTTGGTTAAAAGATGCTGTAAATAGATTCAAATTTGTTTATATATATTAGATAATTTTACTATGCTTATAACCATCCCTTAAATGCAAGTAATAAGTATTCAAAGCTTCATCGCAATTGGATGAGAAGTATGGCAACGCAAAAGAGACATACATACAACCATTCTCTTTTAATTATATAGATTATATTAGCTAAATGCTAATATAATCATCATATAAGGTAACAGATATAAGGCTATAGTTGAATATATTTGCTATTCGCTTTATGTAATGGAATACATTAGGTAATTCTTTCATAATGGATTATATTGTCTAAATACTATTCGCAGGGTAATCTGTTTGCCAATTGTTGTATGTAATTGTATATATTGCCTATCCTTACATGGTGATTATATTATCTAAATGTTATTCATTATATATTTTTCCATTTGCCTTATATAAGGGAATAAGTTAGCTAATTCTTTCGTAATAGATTATATTGTCTACATGCTATACATAGTGAAATTTAGTTACTGTTTGACCTATATAATGAGATATATTAGCTAATTCTTTCATAATGGATTATTGTCAATTATCAAATATATTTTACTATGCCTATAGTTAGAGGAATATATTAGCTTAATTCTACATGATTGCTAATTTTCATATATAATAAAATATATTAGTTAATTCATTCGCAATGACTTACATTAATTAAGTACTATACGTAGTGAAATGTGTTAATTATTATATATAATGAAATATATTAGCTGATTCATACGTAGCTCATTATATTAACTGAAGGCTAGACGTACTGATATACAACTGCTAAATGTTAGCTATAGTGGAATTATTAACTAATTGTTATGCATATTAGAATATATACAATAGCTAATTATTATGCATATTGGAATAGCTAATTGTTAAGCTTAATGGGATATATTGGCTAATTGTTATGTAAAATGGTATATATTAGCTAACTATTATGTATAACGAAATATTTTAGTAAATTGTTAAGCATAATAGAATATATTAGCTGCTTGTTATGTATAAGAGAATGTATTAGATAATTGTTATACAAAAGGTAATATATAGCTAATTCTTACATAATGGATTATATTAATTAATTCTTACATAATGTATTATATTAATTCTTACATAATGAATTATATAATTGAAAAGCTGTACATAAGGGAATATATTTGGTAATTTTTATATACATTGGAATGCATTAATTAATTCTTGCATACCGGAATATATTAGCAAAAAAGATAAATTGTTAAATTAGAAATTTAAAGAAGTAAACATAAAAATATAATTTAATGTCGAATGATCAGAAATGATTGTAATGATTATTTTGCAGAAATCAAGAAAACCGCTATTCTATGCAGAAAATTCAAATATTTTTAAAAGAAAATAGAATATTTATATAATGAGATATATTAAACAATGAAAGAAGTATAAGTAAAGAGCAAATACAGAAATACTGCTTTAAACTAATATATTTCAATTTACTGCTAGAGAACATATTACTTAACTGCTATAAAAAGAAGAGCTATTATGTATGGTAAAATATATTAACTAACTTCAATAATATATAAAAAGTAGTATGTATCAGCTAATGTTATAAAATGTGAAACCAACTATTCGAAAATTATTGAGATGAATCATTTAAAACAGCTAATCTCTGAGTAAAATGTTAATATTTAACATGGAGTTGAAATTCGTTAAGCAAGTTCTAAAAATTGCCCTTGGGGAATCTCAGAAAATTTCAAATAATTCCAATATATGAATGTAACTTTTACATATTTCCTATTTAAACAATTTAAGTAATGCAGTACTTGTTTATTATATTATGTAATTCAATTTACTTAACTCTGAGTAAAATACTCTGTGTCGAATCGGTACATCAAGTAAAGCCTATCACTAAATCTTATACCTTTTTAAATATTACAATAATGGCTAATCGTTTATCAATTAAAAATGATAATAACGAAACTGAATATTTCACATGTTACTGCTATCGTAAAATTTATAGAACAAATGATTTAAAATATCATGAATGTAGTCATTGCATAAAAATCTGATATAATCCTAAATAATTCAGACTACCAAACTTATGCAAAATTTTTAAAGGAATTTAAAACTGAAGTAATTGATTATACTTAGTTTCATATGCATTATTTTCTTTATTTACCCTTGTCTGATGATACTGAATATGATTTCAATACAAATGATGTTAAAATAAAATAAAAAAAACAATTTTGCATTGTACAAACGATTTTTTTTTTCGCTTTCTTTTCTCTTATATATTTTTAAAATGTTTTTACTTAAATAGGAATTAATTCTTATCAAGGAATTTCATTAAAAATTTTTAGGAAGCTGAAAATAAAACAAGCTGACAATAAAACAAAATAAACTGTTTTGTACCCGTAGCCTTTTAATTATAAAGGTAGAAAAATTGTATGTCGAAAAAATAATTGAACAATGAAATCATATGGTTGTCATATTTAAAGTACAAAAATACCTTTCTAAATTCTTTTATTTCATATAATTAATAAAATTTGCATTTAGGTAGCTAAACTAGTGATGACAGTTCAGGGAAATGATAAAAATTATTTTTAAAGACTATTAAAATCTGACGAAATCTTGAAATTCTAAATTTATTCCAACGAAAACCATAATACAGCTTAATAAAATCGGTACATGAAAATGCATTGGTGTGTGGAATGTTTTACAATTATTACCTGCCTTAAATCTTTGTTCTGTGGTAATTTTAGTTTATTAATCTCTATTGGAAATTTGAAATTTTGCATTTGATTATATGAAATTAGTTACGAAACTAAATTTTTACAATAACTTTCCTTTTGAAGCGGAATGGTCAGTATTTTGGAAGGTTTCGCTAGTTCTTATTATAAAGTTTTTTTCAGCTGTGAATACTTTAAACATGTCGTTTAGATCTCTATATTTTGATTTAAAAAAGCATTGTTTTTACTAAATTAGGAGTTATGAATTTTATTAAGTCTAAGAAAAAGAAAGTATGAATTCGGTTATCTAATTTTAATATATTTCCAATATATTAAAATTAGATATTAGTTATCCAATATTAGTTTTATAAATTTTGTATCATGATTAAATCCTTTTTTGCTGTTAACAATCAGCTCAAATAAAGTAAAGAAATTTTTTTTGCAATTAAATTATAAAAGAATTGACAGGATGTACTTTTATTAGGTGCATATATTTTTGAAACATTTCAGAATTTCAAAATAACCAAAAATAGATGAAAAATTGCTAAAGAAATTCCAATTTTAAACAATAAATATACGAATACAAAGGAAAATAAAATAAAGCCTATTGAAAAGGAAACACTTATACTTTTTTCTTGTAAAAATCATTAGAAACTAAGGCTAAATTTCTCTCTAGACAGATTATGAAATCATATTCGTTTTCCCTTTACAGGATGAAAATTATTCATTCAATTTTCTGCTAATAATGCTATAGGAGATGATATTAATAATTATAATTTAATTAATTTATAAATATAAAAAGACACTAACATATATGTATATATAAATCATCTGTGAACCCTTTCAGGCATAGCAATCTATCCATCATTGTACTAGACGGAAAAATTATATTTACTCTTTAAAGTAATCTTTAATGTAATAACTTTAAATATTTGGATAAAAAAATTTAAAAAATACTCCATAGGGGTTTACATTATTTTCTACCATTCTTTATATTATATATAATATTAAATTAGACATTCGATAATGTTCTTTTAAACTCTATAAAACCACAACGACGCCCCATATAAAAACGGAAATAAAATGTATGCAATGAATATTGTATTCTGTGATTCCCATTTATAAGTACATTTTCCTGATTTTTTGTAATTATTATTTTTGTTTATTTCCTGTGTTGCTTAAATTTCACTTCAGCATTGTTTAACTAAAAATAATGTAACATAATACCAGGAAATGCATTTTACAATCTAAGGTGGGCACTTTTTTCCAATTTTGTAATCATACTCACCTTTAAATTTATAATTAATTACATCAATATTTTTCTCTGATTGCATTATAATACAGCATTAATGCTTCTAAGCAGAATTTTCCCCTTTTTTAAAAATTTAATTTAATTTATTATTATTATTTTCTTATTTCGCTACAAAGGTACTACATTTTGTCTCATTAAATTTAGCCTATTCGGTTCACTGAAAGTAAGTACAGATAATTGATGGTACGAATCGCTATTTGGAATTTAAAGGGCTCAAAAAGAGCACATTTATTTTATAATAATTCATATGCATTATATAATAAGCATTCTCAATCATTTTGCTCTCTCCCATTCAGTTATATTTTCTGTTTAAAAACAACACTAAGCAAATTTTGTGATGAGATTTATAGTCGTGAGCCGTAGTCAAATACCGAGGACGAAACTTTAGCTGGCTAACAACCTCTTCAAACTTCCATGCCCCACTAATTTGGAATGGCAACAGGCTAGGGTTACACGATGGTTCTTTGAAGGATTCGGAACTCGAATCTGAAACCTTCCCGTTTTAAATCCGAGACTCTACAACTATGTCCCACAAAGTTAAGAGCTGGGGTCAGTTAATTATAGGTTACATTAATGAAATTTTATCATAGATTTAATGTATCCTTATTAAACAGTATAATATATAATACATTGTTATAATTTGTATGCAATAAATTAAAATTATATTTAAAAGACATATAAGGTATGTGTTTCATAAAGAAATCTCAGAATAGTGAGTTTTTAAATTACTTCATCATTGTTTAAAAACTAAACCACAGTGCATTAAATGCTTTGACTGAGGAAATCTATTGAAAGTGACAGATAACTCTACCTCATGTTTAAACGAGTCGACCCTTAACTGGGAAAGTGCAGTCTCTCAGACCTCTAGGGATGGACTTCCGGTCACCCCTATTCTATTTTTATTTCAATCGAATAGATTGAACCTGTGGCTTCCTGTTTCGCGACCTTCATTACATGAAGGTCACCCTTACTTATACCCTTAATTTTTCCTTCTACCCTTACTTATACCCTTAATTTTTCCCCCCTACCCTTACTTATTCTCTTGATTTTTCCCCTGAATCTTACTTTTTCAAACGGTTTCAGTAGAAACTTTTGAAAATATTCTAGCTATTTCTTTGCACTATGTATGTGAGACCACATACCCCTTTTAGTATTCCGATATTGTAAAAGACTGCAGATGGCTTTAAAACTTGGTTCTCAAAATATCATCCAATTAACCTGAACTCGTCAACAGAGCTAAATTATGAAACAGAGCTCCAGAGACTTTTAAATAAATGAGAAAGGGATTTTATTGATGAAAATAATTGTACAGAAGATTTGTTCGATGAAAGCTAGCATTCGACTAATCCTTATATGTACGTTTAATTATTATTATTTTTTTGGTGATAATGTGTTTTGAAAAAATTCTAAAATATATTAATATATCCAGAGAAATATCTACATAATTATTGGGTATTTTTATACTAGTATTTAAACTGTACGTTAAAAATTGGTTTTGAAAATTGTACTAGAAAGGTTCATAAGTTTAATTTTTTTAAATTCAAATTTGCCCAATGTGTAATTTTTTTCCCCATAATAGCTGAATTTTCCATTGTATCTCTTCCTATATATCTTTGTATACTGGAAAATAAATATAACCTAAAAAGTAAACACTAGTTGATTTTTCTAAGAATATTATTTGTTGTAAAATATAATTTGAGAGGAAAACGTATGTTCAATTTTGCAATATTAATATTTTGAAAAAATTCTAAAACCTATTTATATATAAAGAAAAATATCTGCAGAATACATTGGCTGATTTTCATATCAAACTTTCATTAGAAAATTTAATTCAAGTTTTGAGAAAATACGATCCCGTTAACAGTATCTAACCAAATAAGTTCTAAATTATTATCTCCCCAATTAAGGGTTAAGGGTTTAAAGAATAAATTTTTAAATACATCGATGTTAATTTGTTGATGTATCAGCTATTTTTTCTATATTAGATTTAAACTCGAAATGTATACCTAATTTTTCATAACTTCAATAACCTCGAATTCATTTGAGCTTACTAAATTATTTAATATTAAACTAAAAGGTATTGGTGTTCTTAAACCAATGTCCTTCGAACATCTGAGAGTGGAAAAAGAAAAGTGAGTGACACTTTTAGAAAGAGGAAAAAATTCGAAATCGGTTGAGCGGTTACTGGAACCTGCCAGAACTTTTTCTGATTCAGTGTTTGTAGGACTTTTTTCTTGCTCCTTTCTTTCTTAAATACGGGTCCACTCAACTTTTCTTTTTAAGTTTTACAAAAAAAAAAAAAAAAAAAAAAAGCTTAAGACATACTTTTAAGTTTTCCGATGCGTGCGTTGCCCTTTTACGCGACAAAATTTGAACGAGTAAAGTACATTTGATAAATTGTCAAATGTTCAAATACTTATTTTAAATTATATATTTAAAAATAATTTATTAACTTATTCATATGACTTTCAGCACAATAATTAGATAACAATAATAAATGATTTCAATAGATTAACTTTTTAAAAAATTATTTTCTTATTGATATGATTTTGAACACAATTGTTAGATGATATTAATAATTGATCGAAATTGATTCCATTGAAAAAAATATTTCCTTATTGATATGTTTTTGAACATATTAGTTAATATTAATAATTAATCAAAATTTTATTAACTTTTTTTCAAAATTTATTTATTTATTATTATTTTGAACACAATTATGAGTTGACAATAATTGATCAAATTGATTAACTTTTTTATTTTTAAAACTTATTGATATGATTTTGGACACAATTATTAGTTAACATTAAGAATCGAACAAAATTTTATTAACTTTTTTTTATTTTTTAAATTTATTTCCTTATTGATATAATTTTAAACACAATTTTTAGTTAATATTAATAACTGATAGAAATTGATTAATTCATTTTATTTCGTTCGTTAATGATATGGTTTTGAATATAATTATTATTGAACATTAATAATTTTTTTAAAAATAGTTGATTAACTTTTTAACAGATAGTTTAATATAATGTCTGCATGCCATTAAGTAATAAATATTTATGATTAATTTTTGTAATTTTGTACGGTAAATGAAATTAGAAGTATTTCAAAAATAAAATATCAAAAATTCAGATTTCAATATTAAAATATGTGTTACAAAAATAATTTGTTGACTTATTGATAATGCAAATATTATTTACAATTAACAACTGTGAGAATTTTTAGAAGATATTTTAAATATCAATTGCATAGTTCCTGTGTCATTAAGGAATGAAAAAATAAATATTTAAGATGTAATTTTATTATTATGTCAGGACAAATTTCCCCTTGATATCCCAAAAAATTATTTTGTATTCTAAAAGTATAGAGAAATTTTTCCGTGAAAAATTTTAAATATCAGCTGCAGTCTATCAAATCAATATATTTTAAAATAAATTGTTACTTACTGATAAGATTTATAATATAATTATTAGTTACATTTATAAATTAACTGAGACTATTTATCTTTTCTGCATTCATTTTAATATTATTTTCTTATATTATTAAGGAAGGGCAAAAAAAAAACATTATACATGTATTCTAGGTACATTTATAGCAAAAATTTAAAATGATAGAACAAATAAAATTGTGTTTAATTAAAACGTAGAGAAATATTTCTATTGTTAAAATATTTAATACCATAATTTATATTCTTGATACTCTTATACTCCAAAGATGATATTTTTTCATTACTTAAAAGATAGTTCTTTGAAAAAATTAGAATTAAAGCGGTTCAAATAATCTATTTCCCGAATGTGCTTTTATTCTCCAAACATGATATTTTTTCATCACTTAATAAATGGTTCTTTGAAAAAATTAGAATTAAAATGGTTCAAATATCAAAATATATACTCATAATCTATTTCCAAAATGTACTTTCATGTTCCAAAAATGATATTTTTTGATCATTTAACAAATAGTTCATTGAAAAAAGTAGAATTAAAACGGTTCAAATTTCAAGATTTTTACTCATAATCTATTTCCCGAATGTAAATAAGAATGCATAGTTTCTCGTCTGTCTTTATCTCCTGTAGAAGGAATATTATTAGTGTAAAATGCATATCATAAAAGAAAAATGTGAAATTTTTCAAACACTATTTAAGTTTGGAGTTTCTTAAAAACGCAAAAAATGTTCTACTTTTAAAATCAAATTTTAAATACATTCAAATCAAATTCAAAATGTAAGACAACTTATTGCATATGTGAATTTTATTCTATAATGTCTATGAAATATTCAATTATTATTATCAAATTTTTCTAAAAAATTTCAATGATTTCAGAAAATTTGATTCAGATTTTCCCTAGACCCACCCATCATATAAATCCCAGCCATCAAATATTTTCAGAAGTAGATTCAATAAAAAAAAATCTGAAGTTCCATATAAAAGAAGGTTTTTTAAAATCAAATTTTAAATGCATTCTAACTAAATTTAAAATGTAAGACAAATAATTAAATATGTAAATTTTATTCTATAATGTCTATGAAATATTATTTAATTTTTGTCATCAAATTTTCCTCAAACATTTCAGCGATTTCAGAAATTTTGATTCAGATTTTCACTAGACCCTCCCATCAAATAAATCCAAGCAGTTGATTCAATAAAAAAATATTAAGTTACATGTAAAAGAACTTTTTTAAATCAAATTTTAAATGCATTCTAGCCAAATTTAAAATGTAAGACAAATAATTGCATATGTAATTATTCTATAATATCTATGAAATATTATTCAATTTTTAATATCAAATTTTCTGAAAATTTGATTCAGATTTCTCTAGACCCACCCATCAAATAAATTCTAGCCTTCAAATATTTATTGCAGTAGATTCAATAAAAAAATCTTAAGTTCCATATAAAAGAATGTTTTTTAATCAAATTTTAAATACATTCTAACAAAATTTAAAATGTAAGACAAATAACTGCATATGCGAATTTTATTCTATAATGTCTATGAAATATTATTCAATTTTTACTATCAAATTTTCAGAAAATTTGATTCAGATTTTCTTTAGACCTGCCCATCAAATAAAATCCCAGTCTTCAAATATTCCCAGCAGTAGATTCAATAAAAAATATCTGAAGTTCCATACTTATCTCAAGAACTTTGACTCATAAAAAAGAAGGTAAAATTATGTATAAAAAAAGTGAACAGCGCTGAAAAAAATCTGGTACTAACAACAGAAAAAAAATGCTTTTTTTTTTCGAATCGTGCTTCTTTTAACAATTGCCAATTTTCCAGACCAAGTAAAAAAAGTAGATAGAGGGGCTGTGCGTGGGAACTCTAACACGTCTCGTTCCCAGCTCGCGAGTTACAGAATCGTCTGTGAAAACTAAATCTCGGTTCTGGCATTTGAAGAGATACGTGCTTTGGTTGCAACTAAGTCCAAATACCTGCTTAACTCCTACGAAAAGAACGACGTTGAAGCTGCGCGAAAATGAAATAAAAAATATTCCCCATATATGTAGACGCTACTTAAAATTCAGCTACTTTCCAAAATCAACTTAAGTAGGCTGAGACTTTTTTTTCTTTTTTGCTGTATGTTTTTGGAAGGCTGGGTTAAGGAAGTGTGAGTCTTGGTTGTAGATGTGGGAAAATATTGAGTGCGAGGTATTGCCATCCAACTTTTGCTAACACATTTTTTTTCCTGCAGGTGGTGAAAGTCCAGGAATTTCTAGAAGGGATAAGGATTTTAACGTCATTTACCTGCATATTATGGTATAGATCATTTTCAAGTCGAATAAATTGGTTAAAGTCTTTACTAGAAATGGCATTTTTGAATCGTGAATACACCTATCCCCCGATTTACACTGAAGATAGGTTCCTTAGAAAACTGTGTAAATCGAAATCGTTAATTCTTATACGTAAAACCGTGCAAATCGAAAACAAACTAAAATGTGCATAATTCAGTCATTTATTTCAACGTAAAATAAAACTAAATATATCTTAAAAACATAAAAATAACTGTCTATTTATAAAATAACAAAAATATAAGGTATATTTATGTAATTCATTTTACATATAGAAACGAGAAATATAAATTAAAAAATTTAATCAGAAATTTAGTTACTGTTATCACTTTCGTAGACTCTCAATCTTTTATTCCTGATTGGTATGGTGCGAATCCGGTGGTGCGTTCCGGGTCGGTGCAAATTTAAAAACCGTGTAAAAGTGAAATGGTGTAAACCGAGTGCCGTATAAATCGGGGGATAGGTGTATTTACTTGATGCTGCCTATCAAGCGGAAGGGATTTTGTTACTTAGAGTGTTTTCTATATGCAGCTTGCTGAGATGAAGTGAAAAATGTTATTTATATTATTTAATTTTTCATGATCCTGTAGGTTATATATTAATCGCCTTACCTGCCTTCAACCTTTACAATGAAATCTAGTTATTTCCCATGTTTTGTTTATGAACTTATATTGTGCTCTGATATCGCTATGACACCATTGAATAATTTCTTATTCAAAAATTTGTCCTTGATAGCGTCTGTTACATCACAACTTTTACTCAAGAGAAATGAAAGGATGTTATGAGAAGATCTTTAATTGGTTTTTTATTATGTCACTGTATTCCCCATATATGTAGATGCTACTTAAAACTTAGCTACTTTCCAAAATCAACTTAAGTATGCTGAGACTTTTTTTTTTCTTTTTTGCTGTATGCTTTTGGAAGGCTAGGTTAAGGAAGTGTGAGTCTTGGTTGTAGATGTGGGAAAATATTGAGTGCGAGGTATTGCCATCCAACTTTTACTAAAACATTTTTTTCCTACAGGTGGTGAAAGTCCAGTAATTTCTAGCAGGGATAAGGATTGGACTTCTTTTTAACATCATTTACCTGCATATTATGGTATAGATCATTTTCAATTGGTTAAAGTCTTAATAAATTGGTTAAAGTCTTTACTAGAAATGGCATTTTTGAATTGTGAATATTTACTTGATGCTGCCTATCAAGCAGAAGGGATTTTGTGGCTTCAAAGTGTTTTTATATGCTGCTTGCAGAGACGAAGTGAAAAATGGTGTTTATATTTTTTTTAATTTATCATGATCCTGCAGTTTATATATTAACCGCCTTACCTACCTGCAATCTTTCGGTGAAATCGTAGATATTTACCACATGAATTTGTATTGTGCTCTGTTATTGTTATGCCACCATTGAACAATTTCTTATTCACAAATTTGCCCTTGATGGCGACTGTTACATCACAGCCCTTACTTAAGAGATTTGATGGAATGTGATGATGTGATCTCTGATTGGTCTATTATTATGTCATTGATTGAAGTCAGAGTTTTTGCATAACATAATCCTGTGTTAAAAACATTACGGCGTAGTTCTGTTCGTCTTCTTTTCACGTGTTGGTGAATATATCTTCGTTGTGCTTTGTGTTATTAAACTGATTTTAACTAGTAAGAAATGAGTATATTTTATTCCAATAACCAGAGCAAAATATTTTTCAGAAGCTATGTTTTACCGTACCGATCTGATGTGTCAAGCTGACAGTGTCATATAGCGCCATCTCAAGCCAATTTCGCCATGTTCACACTGAGTGTAAGCTCGATAATGTATGTAAAGATAGACAAACTGTAAAACAAATACTTTAATATAGTAGACTGTTTCGAACAACGTGCTAAACTAAGTGCATTCATGATTTTAAAAAAAATTAAATGATCAGTTCATACGTAGGGAAAAAAATTCATATTAATCAGTATGATATCGTTTTAAAGGCATCTTGGCATGGGGGTAGTGTGTTTTAACCAGTGATCTGGGCGTCCCAGGTTCGAGTCTAAGTTCAGGCATATTTGTTATTGGGCAATCTATCTGTGAGTATTGTGAATGCACCCCCTTGTAAAAAGGTGCTGTACCAGAGAATGTGATGCATGAAGTAGCTAAATCGCACTCTTGGTCCTAGTTGGCGCTACTGAAATCAGGAAAAGCTAATTTAGGCTTAAATTGCTAACAGATTTCTGTCAGCCAGCTTGTAAAATACCCTAAGTAACAAAATGTTGTTACTTATAGCTTTGTATGTTACTTTAGAATCCATATCTGAATATTTTTTCAAAAACAATGCGTAAGAAAAATAATTTCCGAGTTAAGCTTAGCTTTCTAGAGGAAATATAAATTATGATATTTTTTCATTAGTTTTATAACGAGAAAAATACAATAAATCAGCACCGTTTAATATGTTCCGTTTTATATAATATATTTAAATTTTAGCGTTGCATTAAATCTAACAAACAAATGAATTAACAAAAATGGAATATTTCGAAAAGTATTCTTTTAAAAATGTAATGTTATCACAGCATCTCTTTTTTATGGAAAAAAGAATTCATGATTTATCATGATTGCCAATTTTTATTCTTCATCATTATACAAATTCAGGTGGGATGTTCACCATATTTTCAATCAAATATTATTATTTATCAAAGACTACATTTTATGAACAACTTAAATGAAATGGAAAACCTCAAATTGCTTATTGTGCTTATCAGAAGTGAAATATTCCGATTCCTTTTATCCTGGGAATTCAATAACTTATTGCCAGCTCAATTTGCTATTGCACAGAAATTTGTACATAGTTTCGGATACAAATAATGTCTAGAATTTTATAAATATATATGACTACAGCGTATAATAGCTTTATTTTCCTTATCCAAATACATATTTATTTTTATAAATAAATATTCAATCAGAATTTAAGTCTGGAACTTTATAAATGAATGCCTGATATCATAAAATTTAACTTCGGATGTTTTTATTTTTATCCAGTAGTTGTTTTGCATTTTAAAACCAATTATTTTTTTAATATTTTTTTATAATAATTTCTACCATTTATGGGGATTCAAATATACTTATTCTTATCACTATACTAATTATAGTAGGCTTATTCTTATCAACATAAACCTAGCCTAAGGGTAACCGTGGTCTGGGTCTCCTGGGTTCGGTCATGGTAATGCTCTAACTTTGTTCTATCTGTGAGATGTGTGAAAGATCCCTCCTGTATAAAGATGTTTGGCGATTGTGTTTGGCTGGAATTGTGCCAATGTGTAGGTTGAATTCCGCCAAGGATCAAACCTGCGATCTTTCGACTTGCAGTCGAATAACTTATCCACTATACAAAAGTAGAAACCAATGCTTAATGGCAATTACTGTCTTATTAAGATGTCACCACAGGGGTTTCTCCATGTCCAATCAACTGTTTAAATAATCATACTAAGATTATAGTTGCAATGACATGGAGAGGCGTTTTGTATAAAGGAGTTGTGCAAGTGAGTGTGTGTGAGTCATCTCCATATGAGTTAGAAGTCAGACTTCTGCCCTTGGGTGCTCAGAGGAATTTACCCTGAGATGGTTGTGCACACTCGGCTTAAATCATTTATAGTTCGTTAGCGGGCTTATGAAGTGCCATAAGAAACAATATTATAATAAACGAAAATCACTTGAAAGCAATTTCAAACCAGCCTACATAGGCAAGAAATGTTGGTACAATATTTTAATATTGCTGATGCATTCATGTCAGCCAATTTCAAGAAACAACATCAATCCTTATAAAAGATATAAATAATTAAACTTCAAGAGAGAATAAAAATATTTTTTATAAAAAAAAATTGTTGAAAAGTATTAAGTAATTAATTCATGATTTTGTTTAATATTTAATTTATAAAATTACTGTTATGACTTGAAAAAACTTGCTTTGAATACCACATGTACCCGTAACTTAAAAAAAATACCTCATAATACAAAAAAAAATCACATCCATACTGTATAAGATAGTATCAAATAAAGCAATCACAAGTTATTTTAAAAAGTGTTCCTGAAAAATAATAAAATCATATTTATTTGAAATAACAATAATTAATAAATATTAATATCAATTATATATTTAATAAAATATTTTTAATTACTATATTTATATTTATAATCTGATATGAAATTAAAATTTCTATTCATCATTCATTTAAAATCAAATGTATAATTAAACTTTAAGGAATTTCCAAACAAAATTTTTACTTCAAACAATTAAAGAAAAGTAATAAAATACCATGCAATTCCTTTGTTGGTTTTCAAGTATTTCGCTTTTATATTTCGGAATTTTAATTTATTTTTCTACATTTTGACGAATGAAACAAATTCTTGAAACAGTTGTTTCCCCAGAAAATTCTAGACAGCTCTTGAAAATCTCACTTAAAATATTCGAAGAGTGTTCCATATTCCCTCTTTAAAATAAGAATGTCAAGGAAAGGGAATGTAGCATCCAGAAAAAAAAATATCATAAGAAAAAAGAAATGAAAACAAAAAAATGATGCGATGAGTTGACGAACAAATTATAAAAAAAAAACAAACATCGAAACGAGATTGCATAAAAAATTGCAGCAGATGATATCAGTGATAGGTAGTTTTCCAGAATAAATTGCTTTCCAGATAGTCGTGGAATCGATAGGGAGATAGAAAATTAATAGCTCTGTCAGTTTCTGCCTGTGACACATCGTAACAGCATTTGAAAAGGTAAAATATCAAGCGGCGTTTTCCTGGAAACAGATTACAATCAGCTTAATTCGTGGGGGGTTGAGTGATTCATTTTGATTTGACTTAGTGTCATTAGATTACAAAGAAGATTTTATCAATACAATTATTCTTCAATAAGGAAAGAAAAAAAATAAGAAAACGAAAGTTTTTTATCGAAATAATTCAATCTTCTGCTTTATCTTCATGTGAAAATCCATATATCTAATAAGAAGTATACAAACATGAGACCCTGTAATAATCAAAAGGGTGAAGTAAATCCTTTTAATATATCTCAAGGTTTTAAAATTTCTGAAATTAAAAAAAAGAATCATGTCTTTCACTTCCTCTACTTATCTTTGAATATGATCACTCAAAAACAGTTTCAGCTAGTTGTCTTTGAATACTATCACTCAAAAACAAGTTAGTTGTCTTGACGATCACTCGAAAATACATTGAGTT
>JAPMOQ010037473.1:237957-256546 GCA_026543055.1 Argiope trifasciata | reverse complement strand
GAGAATCGATAGTGAAATCGAAATTAATAGTTTCTGTCTGTGTCACATCGTTACGAGGTTTGAAAAGGTGAAATTTCAAGTAGCGTTTATCTATAAAACGATTGCAATCAGTTTAATTCGAAGAATGTTGAATGATTTAGTATGACTTGATGGAGTGCTGTTAGATTATAAAGGTAGTAAATCAATACCTTTTAAATAAGCAATTCTTGTATGTATGGAAATTTATTTATTTCGTGCATCTCGGAAACGGCTCTAATTATTTGGATCAAATTTTATATTTAGATAAGGTTTTGTTTGTCTATGTAAGTTTCTTTCCTGAATAAAAACGGGATTTTATATACAAAATAATTATGTCTAATTGTTAGAGTATTTTTTTCTCTGCTCTTATGCTGACAATGGCATTAGCGAAATCCCATACCCGATTTCACCATAGGAACTTAGTGTAAGTTCAAAAATATAAGTAAGGATAAACTGCAAAACGAATACTCGCACAAAGCAGATTAACTCGATTAACATGTTAAACCAAGTACATCCGTGACTTTTTTTAAAATTTAAATGATTAGATCATATGTAGGTAAGATTGAAAAATAATTATATATAACCAGTATGTGAATTGGTATCCAAATACTTTCTCCAAAAGAAGATTATTTCAAGAAAAAAAGAAAATTAACGAGCTAAGCCTATTTTTCCAGATATTTTCACAACAACTACAATTATTCATCGAATTTTGGTAATCAAGAGAAATTGAGATTGTTATTATTGGATTTTTTTTTGTTCTTAATATTATTATTTTTATGCACTGATTTTTTGATCTCCTATTCTATAAGCTCATCTTCTTGACATATAGTTCCAAAAATATTTGTGAAACTATAAATTGTAAATCTATTGAGTTTTTTTAATCTATAAAAGAGTACAAGACATGAAACATTTTTGTGAAATTTCGTTAATTGTTATAGTGAGTTAATTAGAGATACACCTGCCAGTTAGAAAGACATCTTAATTCTACACAAGTTTTCATTCTCTGTATGGAACAATATAACTAAGACCCGCATTTCAGGAGAATCGAATTTTTTAACAGTAAAAGAGCTTTAGACATGAAACATTCATGCAAAATTTCGTTAATTGCCATTGTTAATTAATGCATCCATATAAACCAATCATATTATTATTCCAACCATAATGGAACCATAAAAAATAATTGTAAAAATAAAAAAAATGAATGTTGCCGTAACGGTGGCAAATAGATTACTATAAAAGACAGTAAATTACTTTAGCCATTAAAATATTCCAGCAGATGATTTCAATGATCGGCAGTTATCTGGAATAATTACTCTCAAGATAGTAAAGAAATCGATAGGGCTGTAGAAAATTAATCGCGATCTCAGATCGTATATGTGACACATCGCAAGAATGTTTCAAAAGATGAAGTAACAAATCTTCCTTTTCTGGAAACAGGTTGCGGTGAACTGAATTCTGAATGGATTGAATGATCTATTTTTGATTTGACTGAAGTTATTTTGAATAAAGTACTAAATAAATATATAGCTAAATTATTTCAAATATAGTTGATTGATCAAGAAGGATTAAGGCTTTCTCTACTTATAGAAAGCATTTAAAATTTGAATTATTGGCTCAATCATTGGTGAATTTTCCGGCGATTAATCGATGGGAAATGGTTAATACATAAATGCCAGAATGGTAAATAAATATTTTTTAAACTTCTTTTCTGGTGAATTGTTGTTGTCGTGTCCGTGTTTTGCACGGAAAGGGGGTGCAGTAGCTTCTGAGGGTAAAGGCCCCTGAGCACCCAGAGAGCAGAAGTCTGACTTCTAGCTCACACACACGACACAACACTTTTTAGAGGGTGGTCGAATTCATTCATACACTCATTCATCCATCAGCAAGTCGGAATTTAGATCCAAATCAGAGACCGACTCATCCCTGATTCAGTACCCCCAGAGGTATCGTTTTGTTATGGGGACTTGGAGGACTTTGCAGTCTCGACATATTTAGCGTGCCCCAACTGCCATTAGCCAACACGGCGGTCTTTGGCCAAGACAAGGACAGAACCCGCGACCTTTCGGTTACGAGACTGACGCTCTACCAACCAGGCTACCGCGGCCTTTTCTGCAGGATTGAAACCAAAATTTGAAGTGCGATTACAGCATACAAAATATCATTTGGTACACTAGGATATATCAAACGGTGATGTCCAAAACCTGATTTAATGGAAATGAACTGCTCTGAATGGATTGACTGATTTGTTTATTTGACTATTTGGAAAAAATACAAAAAGTATTAACTTCTTCATTACTTGAAATAAATCCGATCGATCAATGTGGATTAAAGTGATATATACTCATAGAACGCATTTAAATCCCAATGGGAAGGCTCATTCAGTGGCGATTAATCACCAGGAATCGGTTAGCATATAAGTGCCGGAATAACGAATATGTATTTTTACGGATTTCATCGAGTTTGTTCGGTAGTTTATAAATAATGTGAGAATACAATCAGCAGACCAGTAAGAAACAACGAGGGCATTTATTACGAAGAATACACAGACTACTATCTACAGCCGAGAAGAACACATGATAGCATACAACAGCTTCCTACAGCAAATAGTAGCTTACAAGTCGTAAATACTAACAGTCTCAACCCATAAAGTGGCAAGACAAAATTTAGCAGAAGTAGGAATCTGAAGGGACTATAATTAACACCTTTTCCAAAATGGTCAGTTACGAGGACGCATTCCTTAAAATTCTCACAATTTACTGGGGACCACTAAGGTGATCATTTTGCTGAACACTATTTTGTGAGCTCAAGTGCACCGTTGTAAAATGAGAGGCAGCGATTGTACAGAAATAAAATGCGGATTTTTTTTTGAAACAGAGGGAATAGAAACTTTTTTGGTTGCCGATTGCTGAATACACTTCTTTAGTTGAATTTCGGTGGATTCCTAGTGCTATTCCTGGAATTGCAGTGCTTACTAATAACCTTTTAGTTTCTTATGAATAATAGTCCAATTGCAATAGTTATGATGTTATTACTCCGAAATGATTAGGAACTTTCCCCCACGATAAACATTCCACTATTGACTGTTGTGTAAATATCATCCACTTCCAAATGGTGTAAATATCAAATATTTGAACCTAGATTAGAACAAATTGCTCATATGTAAATATATGGTTTTAGATAAACGAATTCTCTAAAACTCTAACCTCTTATTTGATAGGTCAAGATTAAGACTTTGCAATATCTGCTCTATAGTTGTTAAATCTGTGCTCCAAATTTTAACCATCCCTCCATTTTGTAGTTATCTCATTAACTCATATTCAAAAAGTAGGATAAATGCTTTCAACGAATGAATTTTCTTATTGTAGTTTATAACACTCTTACAGGCCCGCTGTTGAACTGTCAGCGATTTCAGCCGAATGTGCTGTAGCTTCTTAGGGTAATGAGCCTTGAAGTCCGGTGGGCAGAGGTCTAACTTCTAACTCATATGAAGATGATACACTCCGGGCCCATTTCTACTAGGGCCTTTTTCTCTTCCACACACTTCAAAGATAGGACACAGGTTAGAGAACAACCATACCCAAAGGAGGATTCAAACAAGTCAATGGGAACACGCGCTATCCCTAGGGCATGTCACTGTCATGAATTTGTTCAAAATGTGATAGAAGTAGACCATATAATAAATTTTTCTGTTGAGGTCAAAACTTTCTTGTGTTGTCTTGCTTACATAAAGAATGTCGTTGTTTGAAAAACTAGTTTTGCGGATACACGGTTAACTGAAAATAGATATTCATCAAAATTTTAAGATCTTTTTATTACGATTACATTAAGTTTTCTTTGTATATTTCATATAAATTAAAATTCAAACGTCAAAATGGATTTCAAAATTTAATAGAATGCGGTATTTAATGCTTATTAAGGGAGTAGAATCTGGATTGAATCAATTCTACTGAAATCAAATTTCGATTGAATTTAAAAAAAATAAAAATCAAGGAAAACATATTGAATAAAAATTTTAATGTATAAAAAAATTATATTGTTGATTACTGTGGCAGAATTTCAAAGTGAATACTGAAAAATAACTCTTCTTCTATGAAAAAGAAATTAGATTACTTATTTCATTGGATATTTTAGCCCTGAATTATAATATCAATGAATTCTTGAATATCTCTTGAAATATTAATGAACTCTTAAAAAATGAAACATGATAAATATCTGATTTTATAAATATTTACTTTAATTTAATTCTTAGAAGTATTACTATAATTTTAATTTATATTGATTATGATTTGAATTTATAATACTTTTATGATTATTACAATTATTAACCTAAATTATTAATTTAAATATGTAAATCTCATATAAAATAATAATATAAACTGAATTCTATCAAACAACAATTATAAAAATAAACTATAAAAATATTTCAAAGAAATTAAAATTTTTAAAGGCTCAAAAGTAAGGAGAACCAAATTGTTTAAACAATATTAGATGCTGAAAAAAAAGTAGCAAATACTGAATTAATATTTCATGTTTTATATGTAACCCAATAAAAATGTTATTATGAACAAAACGATCATAAAATAGTTTTTTTTTCAACATTTATATATTTTAAACTAGACGCCTTTGGCGACCAGCTGGTTCGCCAAGAGTAATGGGGTCTAAGAATTTCAATTAAACACTTATGTGCCTTGCTCTCTTTATAATTTCTTTGCCAGATATACTTAAACTTCGAAAGTCACGTAACACTGATTCACTAAATTAATGATATAGATGTTGCAAACGATCATAGAAACCTTTGTCTTGTATTTCTTTTTTAGAAAACATAACATTTAATATTTATTTAATTTCATCCAATCACGTGGTGAATGTTACATTTTTTTATTTAATTTGCAGTCATAGTTAATTTATTTTTTATTTTGAACTTCTGTCAGTATGATTTCAACAGTTTAATAAAAGCTATTTTTTCCCCTTTGCTCGTTCATTATTTATATTAGAAAATGTCACACATTATATTTCTTTTATTTTATCCAGTCACGTGCTAAAAGTTGCATTTCTTTAAATTTAATTTGTAATGATAGTTGTTATTTTTTTAGTTTGAACTTCCGTCAATAGGATGGCAACATTCTGATAAAACCTAATTTTTCCCCCTTAACGTGCTCGTGCAGATTAAATTTTATTGTTTTGTCCGAAATATATTGTTGTAAAACATGGTTAAAATATTTCTTTAAAAATTCGTTAAAACTAGAAGCTTAAGTTATACATTAAAACACTGATACCATTAGAAAGCTAATTTTTTAATCTTTAAATTGATGTAAAAATCATGTTTGTGCGATAATATTTTCGGAAGTTATAGCGGAAAATCGTCGAAATGTCACTTAAATTTTAATTAATTCAAATTCTAATTAAAAATTGGAAAAAAGGGCTCCAAGGTGCACATTCCCGACCTCCAAGGTATACATGTACCAAATTCGGTAGCTGTAGGTCCAACGGTCTGGTCTGTAGAGCGCCAACACACACACACACATACACACACATTGAGTGTTATTATAAGTATAGATTTAATCATGTCATTTAGATTCAAGGTAAAAAAGCCAATAATCAGCATGTTTTCCGAGTTTCATAAGTAGCATTTTCATATTTTAAATGAGGAAAAAAGATTGCATTCATCTCACAAGAAAAAAAAATATTTGAAAAAGCAAAGGAAAAATAACTCTTCTAAATCCAATTTCAAAAATAAATTCAACGTATTTATTTCATCTTTAAAATTACGACTAAATACATATTTATAATTATTTTTCAACAGAAAAAATATCATTTCCAAGGAAGTGGAAGATGAATACTATTAAATTAAAATAAAATAAACCTATTTTTATGGAGAGCGAATTTGTAATGAAATAATTCAAAATGAAAGATTGATCATCTGTTTATATGAAATCTGAAGTAATTTCTCCTATTTCAGTGAAATAGGAAAACCGGTACTTTTTTTATTTCAGCCAGCAGTTTTAAATTGGAATATTGAATCTTAATAATCCAAAAAATTGTACATTTTTATCAAAGGCAATGAAATATCAATAATTCAATTTATAAAATTTAATAAATTAATAGAAACGAAATTACTTTCAAAATACATAGTGAAAACGATTTTATCTGCGATGAAAACGATAATTAGATTTTTTAGAATTATTAAACTATTAAAAATGTAAAAACTTTCATTAAATTATAAATTTTTTCTTTATAAAAAACGAAAAAAATTGTTATTAATTTCTAGTTTTATCTCTATACTTCGAATTCATTCTTTACCTAAATAGTTCTTGAGAAATTAAGAAACATAGCAGAAGTGTGAAAAACAATACTAATTACACTTTTTTATGAACGAATGAAAAGGTTAATGCGTTTGAAGATGGCACATGAAAAAAGTGTGCCGAAGCAACTTAAAAACAATTATCATGTAAAACAGCGTAAATTCAACAGATAATTTTTTTCCCATCTGGAAAAATCACTAAACGATATATCGAATTACTAATGGTACACATGAGAATCATTAGTGAATCGTGCCATGTGATTTTTCCAAGGTACTTTTATTCTGGTTTATTGTGTTTCTGTTGACACTGTCTTCGCTTTTCACTAAAATTAAATTATGCGATTTTTTTTTTGTTATTTTTTTCACTTAAGAAACAATTCTGCGTTTTTCTTCGGGCCATTAAGTATTGTTATTTTCTTAATTACATACAAAATAATTAACTATTTTGCTTCCTCGCGAGACTGTTTCAGCGTGGAAAATTGCCGCATGTTACTTGATTTGATTTATTAGTTGTTAATTGCTACTAATTACTATAAAATAATTCTAATAAAATAAATTAGTATCAAATGACAATTTTGTCTCTTCATGCCAATGATCAAATCTTTTTTTTTAAATCTCTGTTTAGTCTAAGAATAAATTATTTTTTAAATTTTCATCTTGTTATTTCCTGTTTCCTTGTTCATAGAAATACGTCTTTTAATATATCTGATGCCTCAGACACACTTTGTATTTGTTTGTAACAAGGCTTGCATATTTCACTTATTATGATGGATGTATTTTGTTAGTTTATTTAAATTAGTATTGAATGACTATTTTTTCCTTCCTTCCGATGATTACATCTTTTTTTCTCTCTGTTTAAACTAAAAGTAAATTATTTCATAAAATTTTATCTTGCTATTTACTGTTTCCTTGCCTTTAGAAATGCTATATCTTTTAATTAAAGTGATGAATCAGACACACTTTGTATATGCTTGTATCAACGCTTGCATACTTCACCTATTATGATGGATATATTTTAAGTTAGTTTATTTAAATTAATAGCGAATGACTCTTTTTTCACTTCATGCCGATGATCACGTCTTTTTTTTCTCTATTTGGTCTAAGTGTAAATTATTTCTTAAATATTTATCTTGTTATATTCCTGTTTCCTTGTATTTAGAAATACAATATCTTTTAATATATCTGATGACTCAGACACACTTTGTATATGTCTATATCAAGGTTTGATTATATCACTTATAATGATGGATATATTTTAAATTAGTTTATTTAATTTAATAGCGAATGATTGTTTCTTCCCTTCATGCTGATGATCAAATCTTTTTTTTTCTCTCTGTTTAATCTAAGTGTAAATTATTTCTTCAATTTTTATCTAGTTATTTCCTGTTTCCTTGTATTTATAAATACAATATCTTTTAGTTAATGTGATGACTCAGATACATTTTGTATATATTTGTGTCAGGGCTTGTATATTTCACTTATTATGTGATATAAATTTTAAGTTAGCTTATTTTAATTAGTATCGAATGACTATTTTTCCCCTTTATGTTGACAATCAAATCTTTTTTTTTCTCTGTATTTATTCTAAGTGCAAATTAGTTCTTAAATTTTTATCTTGATATATCCTCTTCTCTTTATTTAAAAATACAATTTTTTTAAAAATATGTTATGACTCCGAAACATTTTGTACATGTTTGTATCAAGGCTTGCATATTTTACTTAATATGCCAGATATATTTTAAGTTAGTTTATTTAAATTAATAGCGAATGACTATTTTTCCCCTCATGCCGATGTTCAAATCTTCTTTTCTTTATGTTTAATCTAAGTGCAAATTATTTCTTAAATTTTTATCCTGTTATTTCCTGCTTTCTTGTATATAGAAATACTATATTTTTTAATATATGTGATGAATCGGGGATTTGAAATATTTTGTATATGTCTGTGTCAGGGTTTGCATATTTCCCTTATTACAATGGATATATTCTTCTAAGTTAGTTTATTTAAATTAGTATTGAATGATTATTTTTTTATCCTTAAGCCAATGATCTATTCTTTTTTTTCTCTGTTTAGTCTAAGAGTAAATTATTTCATCAATATTTTACTTGCTATTTCTTGTTTCCTTGTATTGAGAAATATATTGTCTTTTAATATATCTGATGACTCAGACACACTTTGTATATGTTTGCATCAGAGCTTGCATATTTCCCTTATTATGATGGATATATTCTAAGTTAAATTATTTAAATTAATATCGAATGACTATTTTTCCATTCATGCCGATGATGATCAAATCTTTTTTCTCTCTATTTAATCAAAGTGTAAATTATTTCTCCTTTTTTCTCTCTGTCTGATCAAAGTGTAAATTATTTCTTAAATTTTTACCTTGTTATTTCGTGTATCTTTGTATTGAGAAATACAATACCTTTCAACGTATCTGATGACTCAGACATACTTTGTATGTATTTGTATCAGGGCTTTCATATGTCATTAATTATGCCAGATATATTTTAATTTCGTTTATTTTTATTAGTATCAAATGGCTATTTTTCCCTTCAGGCCGATAATCTAATCTTTTTTCTCGCTTAAACTTTTAAGTGTAAATTTTTTTTTTATTTTTATGTTCTTAATCTTATTTCTATCTTTAAATTTTTATCTCTTTCCTTGTATTGGGAAATAAAATATCTTTTAATATATCTGCTGATTCAAACATACATTTTGTATACATTTATATCAAGGCTTGTAAATTTCCCTTATTAAGTTAGTTTATTTAAATCCGTGATATTTTTTATATCTGTGAGCTAAAATACATTATATTGGATACCCAGAAATATAGTCTTAAAATAATTAAGAACGGGGATATTAATTGCAATAATTATATCATTATGCTAAATAAAATATAGAAATAAACATGAAAAGTTTATACATCGCGAGGAAGACAACAGTGTTTTGTGCAGCCTTTTTGCAGAGTGAAAATAATGGGAAATATCTGCGTCTACTAATAATAAAGATACATTTAATATAAAAGTAAAATTTTGCACTCTATACATAAAGTGTGTGTGTGTGTGTGTGTGTGTGTGTGTGTGTGTGTGTGTGTGTGTGTGTGTGTGTGTGTGTGTGTGTGTGTGTGTGTGTGTGTGTGTGTGTGTTGGTTCATCTGCCGTTTACAAATTGAACACATATATGTTGTTGATGATATGAATTTGCATCTTTTAACAGTTTTTTAAAATTGTAATTTTAATTTTATTTAATCAAAAAATAGGCGGAATTTTTTTCAATTATGTCAAATATATCAGTGTTCATTTATATCATTTTACATCGTTTCAAAATTTTCTGTTTAACTAAACCTATTTAATATTAGTTCAAATTAAATCTGAATTTCAGAATTTGTTTTTTTTTAAATGCCAAATTTCCAAATTTTATCAGTGTTCTGGGGCTCAAACCGTTTTCATTGTCACATCAAATATTTAATCACAAAACTTTCTTCCATGGTTTCAAAGCTAAAAATAAAGAACTTTGTTTAATATTGCAAAGATCATAAGACAAATAAAATATAAAGTAATAATATCGTGAATTTAAAAAGTAGATGGATCACACTCTAAGATTTTTAGTAGCGTTATGATAGCATAATACTGAGCATCATTATAAAGTCCCACGCTTACAATGAGCAGAACATACGTATTCCAGTTATATTAATAATTATTTCATGCCGAGCTATTTGGTCGAGTCACAAACAATATTTTCGGCAATTCAGCAGATCGCCTGACAAGGCTACGCTATATTGTTGCTATATTGATGTTTCATCGGGAAAAGATAATCTCCTTAGCTTAACAATTTTGATCCCTATCTGAGTATCATTACATTATTTTTTTTTGAGAAAAAGCAAAGAAATTATGAAAATCATTTTGTATATACTGGTCGATTTTCATACAATATGTATTTCTAAAAAAACAGTATTTCGATTGCTTAATACATTTGAAACTATTTTCGATTAATCGATTCATTTGAAAATACATTCGATTGCTAAATACAATTTAAAATGAATTCGATTGTTTAAAACATTTGAATATTTTTTATTCTTATCTGAATAGCATTTTATTGCTCTTTTGTTGAGAGAATATATTATGAAGCGAATGTTTTATATGTTTCTAAGATTTTATTTTGAAGATATTTCAGAAACAAATTTGCAATTTTGATTGCTTAATAAATTTGAAAACACATTAGACTGCTTAATAATTACATTTTCAAATTCATTAGACTGCTTAAAAAACGCACTTGAAAATACTTTCGATTGCTTAATATATTCGAACAATTTTTATTCTTATGTGAATAGCATTTCATTATTCTTTTAAAAAAAAAGATATTATGAAAAATATTTTTTTAGATTTTTTAAAGATTTTATTTAGAACATATTTCAGAAAAAAGAAGTTCAATTTCACTTGCTTAGTGTATTTGAAAATAAATTCAACAGCTTGACGAATTTAAACAATTTTGATTCCTATCTGAGTAGCGTTTGATAATTTTTTATAAGAAATTTTATTGTAAAGGGTATGTTTTTATATTTCTCAGTTTTTTTTACAAAATATATTTCCCAAACAAATTATCATTTAGATAGGTTAATACATATGGAAATATTAACGTATAAAACATATTTTATCCGCTGTACAGTGAATTTTATGATCATGTAACTAAACGAGAAAATTATTCTACCTTCAGCCATGTTTTTGTGGTTTTTATAAAATAGTGAATAATGTTGCTTATTGACTCTGAATGAAATGTTATCCAATTTTTGATACAGTAAATATATTGTTTTTGATATATTCTGCAGTTTAATAAAATATCGAAATATATGAATTTTATAATGGAAAAAAATACAGCGAAAAACAAAATAGAAAAAACTGTACGCTGATGTGTTTCGTCAAAAGAGGAAATCAAATAATTTATACAACTGTATTTTTACTATTTAAATTTTTATCTCTGAATTTTACTGTCAAATTTTACTTATTTAATTTATATGTACTGTATAACTGTATACTGTACTAATGTACTGGTATAGTTATACTATACATTTGTGTACTGTATAACTGTAAACTACTAATGTACTGGTATGGTTATACCATACAATTGTGTGCTGTATAACTGTATATTGTATGCGGAGTAACTGTATGAACTGTATAACGTATTTGTTTTTATATTTTTGTTTCAAAGTTACTGCATGCTGATGTGTTTTATCAAAAGAGGAAATCAAACAATTCATACAACTATATTTTTATATTTTTATTTCAAACTTTTCTACTTTTTACAATTAATTATTTGTTGGAAAATTAGATGATTTATTCTGGGATTTTTAATTGCATAAGCAAGTTAGAGCAAATTCTTTAAGCATAATCCAAAAAAAAATCCGATAATTACGATTTAAAGTACAAACATAAACAAATGAAACATCACGTGAGAACTAAACAAAAATTAGGCCATTCTAATATGTTCAGCCTGAAATTTGAGTGGAAACATTTTTTATACCTATATTTTAGCATTCTTACAAAGAGAATTCCAGTCTTTTCCAATAACCTAGCTTGTTAACAAAGTGAATAGCACGTTCTTGCCTTTTGTATGGAATAAAAGATTTTTCAGCATTTTTCCATATCCGAGATAAAATGAACATTTTCGGATAACAGAACTGTTGGCACCCCTCAGATAAAAGAGAGTGACATGAAATTTTGGCATTTCTCATGGGAATGTATTTTTGAATGTGTTTTTGTTCACGTTCAATTTCATTGAAATATATTTTCATGGTTGTCAAGATTTTGAAATCTGATTTCAAAAGGTGATGCTTTATATTTTTAGATGTATTCCGTTCCTATATGAGAAGAAGAAAAAGAATTCACGATTCATAATATAAACTATAATGCATACAAAAGTTAACAGAAACTTCTTTTTTTACTTTCTCGTATTTAAAAAGTGAAAAAAAAACGAATTTTATCATCAGATAATTTGAATGTTTTGATTAATTTATACATTTGTGACCATTCTGGATCTAAAATATACATTGATGGAACTTTATCGGTCTGTATATTGATGATAGATTGTCTTTCTGTGAACATGATAATACACAAACACTTTGAACAAGAAAAATGAAACCTGTGAATGGCTTTATCTCCAAATTTTAAATTAAATTTATAGATTTCTGTTTCGGACAATCCGTTTAGTGGGAT
Source organism: Argiope trifasciata (assembly GCA_026543055.1). Classification (NCBI taxonomy): domain Eukaryota; kingdom Metazoa; phylum Arthropoda; class Arachnida; order Araneae; family Araneidae; genus Argiope; species Argiope trifasciata. The sequence continues at coordinate 244,017 of JAPMOQ010037473.1, read as the reverse complement.
TATACCTGTTCGTCTGCCCATTTGTTTAATTGGAGACTTTAGAGAGCTAAAAATATATAATATCGTATATAACTGTAAGTATGAATAAAATTTCAAATAAATCAGGCAAGAGTCAATCGTTTTTCCGTGTAAAATTCTGAATGCATGTCAGCGGCATAGCTCAAAAATACACCAACTGACAAACTAAATTATTTATTACTAAATATTTAGCATTAAAAATTTAGGGATTTTTAAAAATATTTATAGAATTTTTAATCTCAAATTAAAAGCTGATGAATTTGATGATTATTTGATAGTTTGTTGGATAGAACGAAATAAATTTTAAGTTTTATCATAAATTAACAATAGCGTTAACAATTGCTTAGAAAATTAAGTTTATAAAACATACACAAGCTCGCGGAATCAAGAACACACATAAACACTCGCATGCATATTTATAGCATCCGTCTGAACGATTGGTTATATATGTGTGTATGTATGCGAGTGTTTATGTGTGTTCTTGATTCCGCGAGCTTGTGTATGTTTTATGAACTTAAATTTCTAATCAATTGTTAACGCTATTGTTAATTTATGATAAAACTTAAAATTTATTTCGTTCTTTTCAACAAATTATCAAATAGTGTGCATTCATTAGCTTTAAATTTGAGGTTAAAAATTTCTCTCTTTGGACGTTAATTCTCTTTTTAAACGTCTCAGTTTATCAGGTAACATATAAAAGTTTTTTTGGTTTATACGTGCAGTAATTTTCCGTATATTGATTTTATTAAGGTTATACTTTTGTAAAAGCGGAATGTTAGAGTTTCATTTCAATGGATTGTATATTAGTAATTTAATAACGAATAAAGAACAACAAATGAGTGAAGAATTATTGCCTATTCAGTTGCTTATAGAATCATCAATTTCCATCCTAAAATGTGTGGTATGAACCACCATCAGTGTCTGCACTATAAAATGTTCCTACTCTCTTTATATCTTATTTTAATTCGGTGTATTACAAATTAAAGATATAATAACGCAGAAAGAACAACAGATTGAATAAAGAATTGTTGTCTATTCAACTATTCGAAGAATCAGCAATTTCTGTCCTAAAATATATGGTATGAGCTATCCTCAGCGTCTGCCTCGTAAAATGTTCCTATCATCTTTAGATATTTTAATTCGATGTATTACATATTAGTAATATAACAAAGCAAAAATAACCACAAAATGAATAAATAATTTTTGTCTATTCAGTTGTTCAAAGAAGTAGCAACTTCTGTCCTAAAACATAAGGTATGAGCAATCCTCAGTGTCTGCCCTGTAAAATGTTCCTATTCTTTTAAGATCTTATTTTAATTCAATATATTACATATTAGTTTTATAATAACTCAGAAAGAAACAAAAATTGAATAAGGGTTTGTTGTTTATTCTGTTGCTCAAAAATTTAGCGATTTCTGTCTTAAAATTTGTGGTATGAACCATCCTCAGTGTCTGCCTTGTAAAATCTGCCTACTCTAGTTAGATCTTATTTTAATTCTATGTATTGATATTAGTAGTATAATTGCTCAGAAATAACCACAGATTGAATAAAGAATTTTTGTCCATTCACTTGTTTAAAGAATTAGCAATTTATGTCCTAAAATATGAGGTATGAGCCATCCTCAGTACCTGCTCTGTAAAACGACCCTACTCTTTTTGGATCTTATTTTAATTCAATGTGTTACATATTAGAAGTGTAATAACACAGAGGAAACAAGAAAGTGAATAAAGAATTCTTATAGATTCAGCCATTTAAAGAATTAGTGGATTTTGTTCCAAAAATTATACTCTTGTGCCAAAGACCCAACAACCAAAGAATCCAACACTTGTAGTATGAACCATATTTTGTGCCTGCCTAGTAAAATGTCCCTACTCTCTTTAGATCTTATTTAAATTCGATGTATTACATATCAGAAGTATAATAACTCAGAAAAACAAACTGAATAAAGAATTTTTGTCTGTTAAGCTATTTTAAGAATTAGTGGATTCTGTTCCAAAATTTATAGTACGAACCATCATTTCTGTCTATCTTCTAAAACCTTTAAATATTCAGCAAACATCTATCGGAAGAAACGTCATATTTAGTCTTCATAACCAAGCAATTAAAACCAACAAAATCCAGCCTGCCATTAAAATTCAAACACCATCTCCTGCCCAAGTAAAACCAAAACATTTCTGCCAACATTTCCCTGCAAATCCCACATTATAATGAACCAGGAATCGCTTTAAAGGATTTTATCCTCTTTTCTGCATGAGATCCGGGAAAACGGGAAAACCGGAGTAAAGATTCCCTGCCTTTCAAGAACATACATCTTCTACAGACACGTGTAATAAACTTTCCTTTTAATTGCAGCGTCTCCCAAGCCAACCGTACATCTGTTTAAGACTAGTCTCCATGGAGTTCCCATAACAGTTACGGGTGCAGCTAAGATGCAGGGAAGAAGAACAAGAAAGAATGCTTGCACTCTAGTTAAGATGTATCTTCAAGTTAAGATTATTGATCCGGTTCACTAGGAGAGATTTAACGGTATTTGAGTCTGAAACTGTTAAATTACCCAAGAGGCCATGAGGTAAATAGTGGCCGAGGTGTTACGGGGGGGGGAGGAGCTTGTGATAAACTGGTTCATAGATTTTCGTCATCCACGTACAAATGCATATAGTTATAAATACAGTGTGTTTATTTGCATCAGATAATCAGAGTTGATTAAATGTAACTATTTCAACCACTATCTCTGACTAAACAATATGCATTTTTCGTGATAATTGCGTATGCTTTTACTTTTCTTTATTACTATTTTTTTTTAATTTCTTGTACATGCAGTACAGAGAAAGTACAGTAAACTTCAAAAAATGCAAAATACTTTGCACGTTTTTGATATTCCTGAATTCAATTACATTGTTACAATTTCACAACAGTGTTTTTTATTGTTGATTTGTTTTACAATAGTGCTTTAGTAACTTCAATAAAATTAATCGAATTCGAAATATTGTAACAATTGTTTGTCAAACATATCTGCTGTTTATTAAATAAAACTGTATAAATTAAAATCTTCCCTTTAAAACATTTCAAATTTTACATCTATATAATAATATTTATTACACTTTTTGAAATTAATACTCATGTGTTTACAAAAAACGTTTGTGTTTATTTTTATAACTGCATATTCTAGAAAAAGATTTTTAAGGAAATGTACACTTTATTTACAGGAACTTGCATTTATAATTCCGCTCTAATTAGTTAAATTAATTATTATTTTCAAAATTTCAATACTATAGCCAAGCTATCTTGAAAATAACTTAGATAAATTTTTTCAACCCTTAGTTGCAACTGAGATTGAACATTTATAGATATTATACATCAAAACTGTTATATTATATATCGAAATAATCATTTTAAAGTGAAATTTAGAAAATTACATACATTTAATATTTTGATTTCCCACATTTCTTCCTATGAAAATAAGCTGCCTTATACACTGTAGAATAATATCCCCCCCGCGCAAAAAAGGGTTGAGACACCTGTAAAAAGTGGTTGCGCAAGTGAATGTGAAGCATGGAAGTAGATAAGTCGTATTCTTGGCCTTTGCTGACGCTACTGAAAAAACAAGAGAAGCTCACTCGGCTTAAATCACTGACAGATTACTGTCAGTGGGCTTGCAATGTGTCTTAAATCACAACAACTATGTTGTGCTCAAAGTTTGATTGAAATCTATAAATTAGATGTAGAATTTACGTATTAAATTTCCTTTGTTTAACTCAAAAGTTTTGTATTCGAGGAAAAAAATGAAGGAAGTACAGATAGACATGATGCGAAAAATTGTTTTTCGGATACTAAAAGTTAAAAACTCAGCGTCTTTTATATTTTTTATTTTTTTTTTATTGAGGATTACGTTATTTTTTTTCTATATGCATCGCTTACGAAAAAGTAAAAAAAAAAGTGAAGTTTTTACATTTAAGAATGTTTTTTTTAACTGAAAAAAGCAGATAATGTACCAAATGAATTTCCAATACACATGCTAATAATTTTTAACGTTCACACTCTCATCCACAGAACTATTTTCTTATAACTGTTAAATCATTAACTATGGAAAAATGTGCTCGAGAATGTTGGCATTATTATTCTTTTACTAAAATGTATCTATTTCGAATAGTAAATAATATAAATGCAAATTCATCCTCTATTAGATAAGTTCACCAAACACCCAAAACATTCATGTGATAATTGTTAGTCTTCCATTTCGTCGAAATGCAATTCATCAAAAACGAAAAACACAAAGCTTTGAGCCGATGCAAGGAATATCCAAATGAACAATTAAGTTGTCATGAGAGTATTTAAGTAAAACTTATATCGGTAAAGGGAAAAGAAACGGGGTAATGATACTGTAGCAATTTAATGTGGACTTGAAAAGATTTGCAACTCCAGCGATATTTTTTTCCTGTTTTCTCTGATGAATTCCCCTAAAAAGAAAAAAAAAACTAAATTGCAACACGCAATCATAATATTTTATGCAATTATATTTAATTTGTATGCACTCAACCTTCGCTGAACTGTTGTATAAAATTATGAAGGGGCTGTACCTAAAACCTTCACGTAAGGGTGTATTTAATTTAATAAATGAGCTCCTACTGCTTTCTACCGTTGTGTTGCATTTTTGGGTGTGATCTAGAATTGGGCAAAAGACATCTATTTTAATCAAAACATCATTTTTTTTTCATTTTGATGATTACTATCATTTCTTTATATGATTACTATATTTGAAACATAGTATAAAATGATGTAAAATTAACGCAGGATTTGAATTTGCTACTATTCGTGCAGTAAAGTGTTGGTAACTCTATTAAAAAAAGACCTGGCAGCTGATAGTTTAGGGTTAACAAAAATGGAGCGTTTCATGATAGAAGAACATGTTTCCATTGTTGAACAAAATTTCAAAAATAATGAAAATCTGGTGGTCACAGATCGAAAATTTGGTGACATCTGTTTTAATCAAAACATGAACTTTTTTTTCATTGTGATGATTACTATTATTTCTTTATATGATTACTATATTTGAAACATAGTATAAGGTGTTCTAAAATTAATGCAAGATTTGAATTTGCCACCATTCGTGCAGTAAAGTGTTGGTAACCATATTAAAAATCACCTGGAAGCGGAAAGTTTTGGGTTAGCAAAAATGGAGCGTTACATGATAGAAGAACGTGTTTCCATTGTTGAACAAAATTTCAAAAATAATGAAAATTATTTGTCAAGTAGTGTACAGGTGGGGAAAGGTGTACAGAATTCCTAAATAAACTATAGACTTTCTTATATTTTTGTATTAACCGCTATTTAATGCAATTAAAACGCTAAATAATTCACCTAATATCGTATTCTAACTAGTTCTTTCGTGATTAATAAAATATATAATATAATGACTTATGATTAATAAAATATACAATGACTTACGATTAATAAATTACAATGACTTATGATTATTTCATTTCTTTTTATGGGGCTATTTGTTATCGAAAATTTATATCAAAAAACCAACAAGCACCCGTACATTGAGGGGAAAATCTAACGCTGCATCAACACAATTCAGCTATCTTTATTCTAAATGGTCATGAAAAATTCCAATAAATGCTCCCAAATAAAGAACAATTTTAAAATATCTGCAATATAAATTATCATATTACAGATATTATAAACAAAATTATATAAGCGTTTAAAGTCTCCAGTAATTGAAACTCCTAAGTCTATTTTTCGGAAATTGAAACACCAAAAAAGTTCCACGAATGATATAATGAAAATTATTAATAAATTAAGTAGCAGTTTTTAAATACGCTCACATGTTCCCGAATAAAAAATCAATTTTAAAATATCTGTAATATCAATTTCCAATTAAAATGTAATTAAAATGTACTGTCGTTTAATGTCTCCAATAACTGTAACTTTTGACACTATCTTCTGGAATTTGAAACTCCAAAAAACTTTCCACGAATAATATAATAAAAAATTATTGATAAATTAACTGTCAGTTTACAGTTTTTTTCCTCATATGT
>JAPMOQ010037473.1:214940-237947 GCA_026543055.1 Argiope trifasciata | reverse complement strand
AGAACACTTTTAAATCATCTGTAATATCAGTTAACAGCTGAAACAAAAATTTAAAAAATGTCGTTCTATGAAGATATGTTCTGATATGAAGTTCTTCTTCATACATGTTCTCATATGAAGAACAATTTTAAATTATATGTAATATCAGTTAACAGCTTAAACAAAAAAATTTAAAATGTCGTTCTATGAAGATTATGTTCTCATATGATGTTCATGTTCATCATATATGTTCTCAAATGATATTTCCTCATATGAAGAAGAATTTTAAATTATCTGTAATGTCAGTGAACAGATGGAAAATAATTTAAAAATGTCGTTTAATGTCTTCAGTAACTGAAATTTCTAAGAATATCTCCCCAAAACTAGAAACTCCAACAAAATGATTCATCGAGTCCAATTCCTGACTCTCCAGAAGCGTCAGAGACAATCTTCATTAAGATTGAACAAACTTTTGAATGCTTGACGTCCAGTCGTATTTTTCAACCTCTCCTTGAATCCACTGTTGAACCTACTGCAACTCGTGGCACTTTGACTGAGTGCATTTTGTAATGGTGTGTTGTATTTTTATGTGTACCCAAACCCGAAGTAGAGATTTTTCACTTTGATTTATTTCGCGGTAGAGCCACGTTCGCTTTAGAAATACTTCAGCTCTAGTCCGGGGTGTCGGTAATGACTCGAAACGTTATAAATGACCGCAACTTTATTGAGTTTGGATGGAAGAGGAATTCAGAATTTTTTTTATCGATAAAGTGGTACTAAAGTTGCAACAAATTAGACGTATGTTGCTTCAAGAAAGAAAGGTTTATTATTTATTATTATAAATATTGAAAATCTATTTTTATTTTTTCTGTACGTATAAATATATATGCCTTGAACTTTATGAGTCATAAATAGTATAGTTAACTAGACAAGAGCTGAAATTTTCAGATAAAAAAAAAGTTTTTTGCAAAGTGATATTATTTTGGAGATTATCATCGGTTTTGCAAAACTTTTTCAAAGAGTTTGGGTATTTGTTGATGGTTTACTTAATCCCTGATGACAATAGATTTTAATATCTTCATAACTCAGTTTTTTAATTCATTAAATTAAATAAATTTTGATTTCTCACTGATTGCGGCATCTAGAAATAAAAGAAACTGATCTCAAAAAATATAAATAAATTTACTAATTAAATAATAATTAAAATAAAAAAATCCCTACTTGTGTATCAGAAATTTCCTAATTTACAAAAAAATGCATTTTTAATTAATGAAGCTCAAAGATGGCAAAAATAATAATCAAACGACCAGAATACTAGAATATACATTATGTTTACTTTATACTCATTTTTATGTTTGTTGTATTTAACAAAAGTAGTTCAATATATTTCAATAACAAAAGTAGTTCAATACATTTAAAGGAATTTCACGATTGTGTAAAAGAAATCAAAACTTTTTTTTAAATTTATATATTTATTTTAAACAAATAAAATTCCTGAAATCGTCAGAAAATAATAAAAAGTAGTCATATGTTTAGACATAAATGTTTACATGTGCATGATGAAAATGCTGCACAAATACCAGAAAATTTGGTATGATTCCATTACTTTTTCATGCATTTGTAATAATTCGTCTTATTTAAGAGCAACATCATTGGATTCGTCTTGATTAATCATATAATCAACTTTTAAAAAAGGAAATCTATGATCACAAATTTCAAGTTTTCATGTGAGAACATTATTTTTGCTTCATTATTTGCCTGAATTAATTTAAGTCACTAACCAGGTTAAACCGGTTTGAAACAATCACGTTACTTCTCTATCCCCCTAACCCTCTTCAGTTTTTTGAAGGCGATAGATTGCCAATTTGTTGCATACGCATTTTGGGGCTTCTAAAACTTTAAACGAAAAGAACATCTTGTTCTCAAAAGTTAGTAAATTAATTTAATAAAAGGACAAAAATAACAATACTTAAAATTTAAAAAATAAAGGAAAAATTAAAATCATATAACTTAGTTACAATTAAATACAATAATCAAAAATAGTATCAATTCAAGAAATTATTGTTAAAATATTTTTGAAATTACATTATGAAGTTTTGGGAAAAAAATTCATTGTTCACAAGTTAGATTAAGATCTAATTTTTTACTTGTTACAGTGTTTTAATATCCATTATAAGAAAATTGCAAATTTATTTCTTTTTATTAACACGTATTCCTTGTTAATTGGCTGAATAATTTTTATACGTAAATTCAATTTTAATTGTTAGATTTTCAACAATATCTGGTTTTGAAACAAAAAAGAAAAATACAATTCCAATTGTTTTAAAATTAGGAAGAGCGCAATAAAAGTTAATCTTTCAAATGAATTTTTCGTCCGTGCGCTATTAAATGTGCAATTATCCATATTAACCCTAATTAAACTTCCCACAAACTATTCTTTCTAGGAAAGAGAATAGTTTGATTGTATTTTCCCCCACCTGCTATTATCTCACAATTAAATTAGCTTATTTCGTTTCTATTTAAACCCCTGGAGGATGCCTCATGATTTAATTTTTTTTTCTTCTTTAATTGAGTAAAGTAACGCTAATTTCGAAATATTGCAACTAATCTTTTTAGAATTATTTGATTAAACTGATTACTTTAATTGATGAAAAAAAATATTTTATATTTTTTTTAGTAAAGGTGTGTATTTTTCACGTGAATGAAAATTCAATCGTTTCATTTGCTAATGGTAAATAGTTATTCCGTACAAAATTTGGAAGTAAATTATTATCATTAAAAATTCGGTTTTATAATCAATGTTGCAAATCAATAATCAATGCTGCAAAATTTGTTTGTTTTTGTAGTCAATGTTTCAAAAATATGTTGTCTTTATAAACATTGTTGCAAAATTATATTGTAAATATTATCTAATTATCTAATAATTTGAACATAATTAAGGCTATTTATCGGTCTTTTCTTTTGTATACTTAGTATAAAAAAAAGTATTGTCATGGTCAAAAATTCGGAAATAGAGGTTTTGACGAATCTCGTTACCTCGAGTTCGAAAAACTCATTTTGTTTTGAAAATGTCCCTCAGTTTGTCTGTAAAAAAAGGAAACTCACAAATGTTCTTAGATAGACGTCTGAAATTTGGTATATAATCTTGACACAGAATTTGCAGATTTATATAAATGTTTTGAGTAAAATATGATCAGAGGAAGTCTGTCTGGCTGGCTGTTTGAATAACACCATAACTGCAGAACGAAGAAAGTTAGATAGATTAAATTCGATACACAGATTCAGCATATATAGTGTAGACATATGATAATTTTGTAATTTATTGTTGATTTATACATGACAAATTTTGTAATTTAGTATAGTTCGGGCTGACTGACTGTCGGTCTGTTCTTTCAGAAACCGTAAGTATGATGATTTAAAAACGCAATGACTTAATTACATCAAATTTGGTACTGGGTTTTATAACTAAAAGTAGACTTTTGTACCAAATTATTGCTTTAAGGTATTTTAAAAAACTTATTTAAGACAGAAATTGGATTTTTAGATACTATTAACAACATGGAAGGGATAGATACTATTAACAACATGGAAGGGATAGATACTATTAACAACATGGAAGGGATAGATACTATTAACAACATGGAAGGGATAGATACTATTAACAACATAGAAAGGATAGATACTATTAACAACATGGAAGGAATAGATACTATTAACAACATGGAAGGGATAGATACTATTACTATACTATTAACATAGATACTATTAACAACATGGAAGTAACTCTAATTTGGAAATATCGCAACTAATCTTTTTAGAATTATTTGATTAAACTGATTACGTTAATTGATAAAAAAAATATTTGATATTTCTTTTTTTTTTTTTAGTAAAGGTGTGTATTTTTCATAGGAATGAAAATTCAATCGTTTATCTGCTAATAGTTAAATAGTTATTCTGTATAAAATTTGGAAGTAAATTATTATTATCATTAAGTAATTATTATAAATTATTATGAAAGTTAACAGGGTCTGCTAGGTAAATTCAGCAAAAGAACTAAAATTCGCTAAAATTTAATATTTCGTAATTTTTACATGCCAATGCCGTGTAAGCTTCCTGCTAGCCTGGACAGTTTGGGCGGGAAAATTTACCAAGCGGTACACCTACTTGTTTTATTAATAGCTACCACCAGTCTACAGGGGGGGGGGCATTTTCACAGACCATACAATACGATATCGAAGAACAGCTATGCCCTAACTGGGACTCGAACTCAGGACACCTAGATACAGGGGAAGATACACTACTCTTAAGTCAGGAATTGGTCCTTTAAATCAATGAAAGTGAATTTGAAATATCAGTTATAAATGAATACAATTTATTTTAATTGCCTTACCACACAAAAATGCAATATTCTATTTAAGTTTTAAAAAAAGGAGAGATATCAGAGCCTGGTCACTTTTGAGTTTCAGCTGTTTGCTGAGTATTTTTCTGTTTGTGAATATTATTATTTTCATACAATTAATCAAATGTCAAATAATGTTTTAAACATATTTAATTAATGTTGACTCAATATGCTATATTTAAAAAAAATAAGATATTTTTAACGACTATAAAATTTTGTTTCAGAACATATTAGGATTCTGAAGCAAATTGCTGATATTTATCACAATCATTTAAGTTCATTTAACACTAATGAAATTTTAACACCAGATTAAAATAAATACATTCTGCACTAAAAGGCTTGAAGAAGTGTCTATTACTAATGCTTTTTTAAGAAAGTTAATTGTCATTAAAACATTTGAAAAGTATTTGATTGAAACGTAATGAAAATCATTTTTCGAAAAGTATCAAAACCATAACTAACCGGTTTTATTACAATAAATGATTTTTAGCCCATTAAACTTTTTTTTTCAAGTAGTTTAAAACCCTAGTCTTAATATAATACAAAATTTTACAAAGCCTGTTATGATTTCATCAACAAATTTTCTAGATATTTATCAGAATGATTTGAATTTATTTAACAATAACAAACTTTTAACAGCCATTTAACATGATTAAATAAATACATTCGACACTAAAAGATTTGAATAACATCTATTACTAACGCATTCTTAAGAAAGCTCATTACCATCGAAATACTTGAAAAATATTTTCTCCAAACTTAATGAAAAACATTCCTTGTCAGTTTCTTTACCATTTTATCACCATAAAGGATTATTAGTCTAATTAAACCTTTCTTGCAGTAGTTTATAGTTATAGTCTCAACAGAATTTAAAAAAATTCAATACCCATTACGTATTCTGAAAAATAAGGATTTAGAAATTTATCTCAGTCTTTTTGATTTATTTATATAATGAAAAACATTTAATAAAAATAAAATACAGTTAAACTAATATATCAGATATCAAAAGATTATATCTGTTACTAACACGTACTAAAAACTAATTACAATCAAAATAGAGCAAAAAAATTCATTTAAAATCATTTGGAGAAAACAATAAAACCATTCTTAAACAGTTTCTTTGCAATTTTATGACATAAACCCTTATTATCCCAACTAAACTCTTTTTGAAATAGTTTAGAATTATAGTTAATAGAATACAAAATTTTTCAAAACTCATTATGATTTCAGTGACAAATTATTTCGATATTTGGAACACTCGTTTCTATTTAACATAACAAACATTTAATAAAAATGTAATTGAACTGAACTAATGTATTAGATGCCAAAATTTTTATACAATACCAATTGTTAATGATAATGTTACAAATTCTTTCTTAAAAAAGTTAATTACTATCAAAATGCTTAAAAATATGTCATCGAAATGCGATAAGAATCATTTGCCATAAACAAAACCATTCCTAATCGGATTTATTATCATTTCATTACCATAAACTACAATTAGACAAGTTAAATCTTTTTTTTAAAAATAGCTTGTAGTTGTAGTCTTAATAGAATACAAAATTTTTCAAATACCATTATGATTTCAGAAACAAATTATTCAGATATTTATCAGAATCATTTCAATTTGTTAAATAATAACAAACATTTAATAAAAATGTAAAGGAAGCAAATTAAAGCATTATATGCTAAGAGATTGAAATAATATCTATTACTAAGGCTTTCTTAAGAAAGTTAATTACCATCAAAATACTTAAAATATTTCATCCAAACCTAATGAAAATCATTTGCAGAAAATTAACAAAACCATTCCTATCGGTTTTATTACCATTTTAATTTGCTTGAAAACGATAACGCATATTAAAATTTTCCCAAATGAAAGGATTAAAAGCGTAACCATCCAAATTGCCATTACGACAAAATAAAATCTTTAAAAGATATCAACTTTTAATCCTCAAGAAAACTCCGGAATCAAACCAGCAAACGGAACCAATTTAAAAAACCTTCCTCACAACCCGTTTCCTCGCTGATAATGCAGAACCCATCCTCAAAAGTGCCTTCTACGAACATTTTGCAGACGATAATAATAATTTCTTATTATTTAATCGGCGAGCCAGAAAAGGGCGAAAACCCTTTTCATTTACCTACTCAGCCCTCCTCCAATCCCCCTCCCTCCACTGCCTAAAACAAATTCTCTTATATTTATCGTGTGTTAGTAATTACATAAAAGATTTAATTTGTTTCTGCTTAGAGCGAAATTAATTGCAATGCGCAGTAATCAGCAAGTTTAATCGGTTTCCAATATACGTGCTAGCGGACGCGCCCCAACACGCTCGCTGATGCAAGATTTCCTCCATGCTGTTGGCAACTGCTAATTTGTTAATTGTGGTTTTATCGTAGCTTGGGTTCGTACAAACGTATAGCTCAGTTCCGGCTTTAGGTTGTTCATATGTTTTTGGGTTCTTCTCAGATTCTGGGATTAATAATTCTACTTCGATAGTGGGTGGGTGGGCAACAAGCTAAGTTTATTTGATAAGAATTTATTGGTGTTCCAAATGATGCTTTATTGAAATTCCACCCTTAGAGGTAAGTTTTGGGAGTGATAAATTGATTCCGTTTTTGTGGGAAATATTGCCTTGTGTTCGAAAAGGCACGCATTAAAGGTAATAGCTAACGGAAATTGAAGGTGTAAAGTATGGAGAATCTTTAATGTAAGATATTAGCAAAATTAGGAAGGTACATCATGTTGATTATAATCCTAATTTTTTATTCTTTAATAAATTGTTATCGTTAAAGATTTGGCGGGGAATAAATATTCTAAGTTATCTCGGAACTTCAACTTCAATATTTTCTGTTCCATAATCTTTAACAGAATATTAAATTTATAGTAGAAGTTGTTTTAACTGAATAATAAATTTAAGCTTAGCATTTTAAATTGTTTTTTTTTCTCTTAATCTTTGAACTTCCTTCTTTACCAAGGAAATTGCAAGCTATAAACAGGTGGCACTTTTGAAGGGAAACACTTCTTTAACATGAAAAGACAAACATTAATAAAAGTAAAGTATTTACAAATTGAATGGGCAAATGGAAGAAAACCTGTTTCCCTTTTTAAAGTTTAATTGAATTGCAAACGTGGGAACAAATATGAGAAAAACGCATTGGAATCTGAGCCTTTAACCACTAATCCATCATTGATATGCTTATTCAGGTCATGTATATCTTCATGTCGAAATTTTCTTATACACATTAGTAAAATTGCGGATATTGTTTTTCGGAAAACAGATCTATACGCTAAACTTAAAAAGCAAAGTCTTATCTAAATATGGGGCAGCGATGACCTGTTAGTAAGACCTCGGCTTTGGAATCGAAGGGTTTCAGGTTCGAGATTCTATTCCACCAAAGAACCGTCGTGAAAAGGGGGTCTCTTTTCCATTCCAAAATATCCTAGAGCTGCTTTAATACGGGACTTAATTTAACTAAACTAAACTGTCTAAATATATAATTTGACTGAAATAGATTCCATCATTTTGATTATAACAAAACTGTTTATTCTTCGACAAACAATTATTATTAAACGTTAGATAAAATACGAAATTCAAGGTATACCGGAAACTGCTATTTTACATTCCCAGAATAAATCAAACCAATATACATAATTGTCCCTCACCATCTGTAACGTTAAGTGGAGTTAAATGTATTTCTTTTGTGTGAATATCATTATCAGATGAAAAATTCAAATTTCTGTTTTGACGCCTAGCAATGACGCCACCTAGTAAAACAATTGATTGATTTATTGATGTCGAATGAAATGTCATGATATCATAAACTTCGTATTTTATTTACAGTTTTTTAAATTCTAAATTGTAATAAAGATTAATGGACAGAAGTATGCATATATTTTTTTTTTGCTGGTTTATAATATTCTCACTTAGGTTGGAATTTATTGTTAGTATTACATTTTAGTATTGTTTTTAGTTTGCAATTGGCATTGCAATTTCTTTGTCTTAAGGGGTCATTATTTGTTTAGTTCTTGCTTTCTTTTAAGTGATTTTAAATATTAGGAATAGATAATATCCAATCAAGTAGGAAAGAAACTTTTAATGATACTTAACATTTACATCTAAGATGTACAGCGATTAATTTCTAAGCACTCTTCCAATGTGTATTAGATTTTCTGCTACAACTTTTGTTTTAGTGGAAAATACGATTATGAATTTTACTATATTTCATCTTATGATTTAAACTGTAAAAATTTCAGGATAAAATAGTGCTCTGTCACCGATTGCAAGCAATTATACAATGTTCCAAAAATTTGGCAGATGAGATACTGTGTGAAAATTTGATTGCAAAATTCCATAATTGAAAGCATGAAACAAATCAAGCTTCCTTGATTTTTTTTTAATCTTATTTCTTGAGATTTAATTTTGTTCTTCTCCCTAGGTCCTGACTTCTGGGGACTGCTGAACCCCGAATGGAACCTTTGCAGCAAAGGTCACCGACAATCACCAGTCGATGTTGATCCCAATAAGCTTCTGTATGATCCCTTCTTGAGAGTCATACATGTGGACAAGCACAGGGTAAGTAACAAATTTCATCGAATTTCAAAATGTAATTGATATTTCAAAAAGGAAATTCATCCCAATTACTAACAAAATAAAATGTTTACTAATTTTGTATTGAAATGCCTCAGCTTTAATTAATTTTTGATTAGTTCACTGAAGTCACTGACAGTTCTCTATAATATTATCCGGAGTCGCGGTGGCCTGGTGGCAAGATCTCACCCAGGTAGAACAGTCTATTGCACTATATTGTACAATACTGTACGATATTATATGATATTAAACAATATTGCGAATATCGATCAATGTAATACAACATTGTACAATATTTGTGTGATACCAGAACAGTTCGTTAGCCGAAGGGCTTCAGGTTTCAGACCCGATTCTACAGAAGAACCGTCGTGTAAAGGGGTCACATTAAATCCATCAGGTCAAACGTCCTTCCAATGGTGTAGTGTGGACAGAGGGTTTCCAGCTCAAGTGCCGTCATCGTCATCTGACTTCGATCTGCTCAAAATTATACAAGATCCATCCCAAAATAGCCCTAGGTGTTGCTTTACAACTAAACGGAAGTAAGATTCAACAATGGCCAATTGATTTTTAAAAAAATATTTAGAGTATTTCTATGATTAGACACATTTTATGAATAGATAGTTGTCATCCATGTGGAGTCATTACTCGCATTAATAATTGCTGAGAATTCATGAAGTTTTCTGTCAATAAAGAAAACAGTTTTGAGCAAAAGTAAAATAGTAATAATAATGGCACACATATATTCTAGAGATTCGAAACATTCGAGGTCATTTTTTCAATAATTTAACACATTTTTTTTCAACAATTTGGTATATTTTATAAATTTATTGCTATCAACCTTATAAAACCTTTACTACAAAATCTATCATGATGTTTTATACTCAACATATAACATCGTTTCAAGCAGAATTTAAAAAAAATCGCTAAAAAATGCATTTTGGTGAGTGGGGTTGTACAACGCATGTGCATTTAATTTATTTCAAAATTTTAATTCGTATTTTAAGTAATTAAATAAATATTAAGTATGATTTTCATATTTTACAAATTGGACTTTCGAAAATGCTATTGCACAAAAATATTTTATGTTATTATAAAATAATAAAACTTGCATTTATTGCAATTAATTTAATTGAAGTACGATTATTTCTTGATGTTTTTTTCAAATAATTTCTTTTTCATCATTTCTGCTAACCATTCTTTAATGTTACTACAAAAATAATGTCATTTTGTCGTCTCACTCAATATATTAAAAAAAATTCTTTCGCAAAAAGGCAAGGAAAGAGAATTGTTTTTACTATCTGTGTGGTTCACATAAGGAGAAAAAAAGTCAAGTTACACTATCTCAAAAGATAAAGTGCATTTAGAAGATGGATTACCCTGACTGTTAGGTTTTTAATGGCACTATAATGTCAGGGGGGTTTCACTCCATTAGAAACGTTCATAAACACAATAAGTACAGTAGATGTAAGACTATCAAAACTACTCAGTTTTAGTATCTATTATGTTTTGTTTCCTAAGCTTCCTTTGTTGAAGTACTCATGAATCAAGTCATGAAATCATCAAGTTATGAATCAGAGATTTAGTTGAATTTTAAATAATGCTAACAAAATGGTGATTGCCAAAGGAGTCATTTTTATATTATTATTATTATTATTATTATTACATTATAATATAATTATTAATATAAATTCGATTTTTGCTAAGTTATCCTACTTGGTTGAGAGAGGAAGTTTTGGAAAAAGAAATGTTTTAATATTTATATAATATGATTTTTCATTATAAGAATAAACTGACAAATAAAAAGAAAACTATTTTTATATATATGCAGTCTTTGAAGGGAAAAAAACATTTTTTACTGAATTTTAGTATTTATTTAGGAAAAAAAAATTGGTCTAAAGGAATAAAGCTATAGTTTTTTCCTTCGTAATATTACGGATATGTAACATATCATAGATTGAAACTATTATTTAAGAATTTAAAAATAAAGTAATTATGTGTTATATATGAAATCAAGTGCAAATTTTTTGAATTTTTGAATTTTTAAAAAAATTATTTATATTAAGCAATCATAAATACACTCATAGAGCATTCAACCTCAAATTCATACATCAATATATTTTGCATATTGTGACAAGCCTTAATTATAAATTTCATTAAAATATCTTAATTGCTTTTTGACGTGTGACGACGTTCGAACAGAAGAATGATGAAAAAATTATTTTCTTCAAGAATTTCATTTAATATTTTATATATTTAAACAAACATCATTTACATTTGAATAGTTTAATGAAATTTGGCTACTAATTGCCATTGAGGCAAAATAAATATATCACTGGAAACAGAAACATACCTACTTGTTTTTGCAAAAAAAAAAAAAAAAAGCGAATCTTTATCTAAATAAATATTTTCAACCTAGCTGAATATTTTAAACTCTTTATCTTATAAAAAAATTGAAATAATTCTATTATTCGGGTATCTATAAATAAATAAAAAGTTTTACAATTTTAAATCGCTTATTATTTAAAAATTATCATAATTTATTTTTCACTCATAAACCTAAATAAAATATATAATGTTATGCGAAAAGCTTCATAGAGAGCATATATACACACACACCGAGAAAGAGAGAGAAGTCGAAACATCTACAATTCTCAGATAGCTGTAAAACAATTTGCAGAATCCTAAAAGACGTTTTCGGCTTAGATACAACAAAATGAAAAAGTTAGCTTGCACAGTGATTCATGTGTTTATGTATATGAGAAAGTAGACAGTGGTATAGAATTTGGAATTTTATTCCCAAGGTAAACAATTGTATAGAAGTTGAAATTTTATTATCAAGGTAAAAAATTCTATAGATGTTGAATTTTACTCTCAAAGTAGATAATTGTATAAAACTTGCAATCTTATTATCAAAGTAGACGTATAGAGTTTGCAATTTTATTTTCAACGTAGGAAATTGTATGGAATTTCCAATTTTATTCTCAAGGTAGACAATTGGATAGAATTTATAATTTTATTCTCAAGATTAGATCAATGTGAATTAAATTTAAGAGATTTGATTGTGCAGGAGTTAAGAAAATAAAAACTCAAGTGACTCAAAAATTAATACAAAGTTGCTATAAGTATATGTAAAAGGTAAGTAATAAGGAGATTCATCCTCCTTTTATGGATTCGAAATAAATACATACGGTTATTTGCATTTGAAGATAAACAGTTTTATTTTGGGTCAGGAAAAACAGTCCAATATGCATGCATTGGTACAGTAAATGTCAAAACATCGATATCTGCTGGGAAATCATCCAATGAAAAAAAGTTTTGATCCTCAAGAAGAAAAGGTTTGAAATCTCATGTTATATTTAATATAAAAGTTTGCATGATAAAATTAACCATGCAAATTTAACAATGAAATTGCTGTTTAGCTCAGTATATTTATAAAGATTTGGTTAGCTTAAAGATGACTTAACCAAATATGACTGAAATACTTAATGTAAAGACTTTTTCCAGAGACGATTGTACCAGCATCGAAATCCAATTACATTGAAGAACATTCATGTAACTCGGCCAAGTTCATGTCAAATCTATGGAACTCAATAGTTCTTCATTTAATACAGTGAAAATCATACTTCTTCAAAATGAGGCTCAAATAGAAATAAACTCAGTTAAATATAGATTAAACAAGAAATACAAAAATAAATTAATTCAATTCCTACTTTTTTCAGCAAAGAAACAATTTTTTATTTACTTTTTATGAAATAATTTTCAAAATAATTGTTGACTATCAAAAGGTGTTGATTTTCGCAAGAATTGAGCTCTTATTTATATTCACGTGAAAAATATTGATATTATTGACAGAGCTACTGACAGTCGATTTTAATTTTCATTACAAACTGCTCAAATTTTATTTAAACTATTAAAAACTAATTAAATTTAGTAAAGGTATATCTTTTTGAAAAAAAAAATGTATTAACATTGAGTGACATCCACTACAAATTTTTAAAAATGTATTTGAATTTGAGAAGATGAATAAAAAGTATTTTATTACTTGAAAATTTGAGGAAGATTTATAAATAAATATATAGAGAGAGTGTGTGAACTAATAGTAGGAGTTGGAAAAAAAAACTGGAAGAATGTTAAATAAATATTTCCAATTTTAACTTGTCTACAAAAAAAAAGTTGAAACAAAATATGGAATTTGGAAAACAGCGCATTAATTTACACATTAAGGGATGAAATCAATGGGATTAAATGAACACTAAAGGAAGTACGGCATATTCTGCAAAAAATATTGGACCACTAAATGAAATGAAAATGTCTTACTCCGAAAGCTATAAAAGACCAAAGTTATAGAGAATAGAAACCAGAGCTCTCTCTCTATAGATTTGTCCGTCCTCTTATACAGGGTACCCTGTATATTATATGCAGGATAATTATTAATAAATCTACCCCGATATATGAGACAGTATCTATCATGCTGTTTACAAGAACAGAAGAAAATTTCAGACTAGAGAATCTTGTGGTATGACCTTGAGAATGATATAAAAACAAATGCTAAGCTCTACTACACACAATTGTTTTATGGAAATGTATAGCCAGATGAAAGAAACTGTAAATCTCTATAACATCTTCTTATACTGGGTACTCTGTATATTATATGCAGGATAATTATTAAAAAATCTATCTCGATATATGAAACCGTATCTGTCATACCGTTCGCAGGAACAGAATGAAATTTTGGATCAAAGTATTTTGAGGTATACACTCGAGAATTATATCAAAAACAACAACTAATCTCTACTAAACACACTTTTTTGGAATGTATTGTCAGTAGAAAGAAATATTAAATAATACTGTACCTATAGCATGAAAATCGCCGACACTAGCCAGACCAAGACGGAAAAGAAGTCAACCAATAACAACAACAGAGAAATACAGAAAAAAATCCTTTTATAGTGCCGCTTAAAACTTCCTTCTTGATCTATTTCAAACACGATGACAGTCTTCTTGTGACAGATGTTTCCTAGAACCAAAACTCTACAAGAATTTGTTGAACTTCACGCCTCTGATTGACCAACCACAGTTGTTTTCCTCCTTTCTTCATAGTATGTATAGCGCTGGTCATTTTCGCCAATAAATACTGTTCAAGCGTTGTTTACTATTTCTTGCTATGGAGAGCACATTACAATACAAAATGTTGATACCATTTTAAAAATTTAAAAATTCTGTAACTGAATAATAACTGGTAGAGCTTACTTGTTGTTTTTCATGATTCATATGCTCATAAATTTAAAAAAAAATGATTGAACCATAATCTCGTTCCTGTGAAGGGCATGATAGTCACGTCTGATTAAGAAATACCTTGCCCTTAATATTGATAATTCCTTAAATATTGATCATGGGCATATACTGTAAATGATAAATCTGCCTAAAAAACGGTGCAAATTGTTATATAATGAATTAAAATTTGAATGAAAAATTTGAACCACAAAAAATATTCCCAGAGAGTTAAATGTGTCCCATCTACTAATAGTATCATGTACAAAATTTCAGGAAATTTATTATGAAAAATCTCATTGATATGTTTAAACAAAGTTTGTGAAGGGTCAATCACAAATTAAAATGAAAATGTGTGCAGCTTCAGTTCAGATATAGCGTTACAGGAATGCATCATAAGAAAAGAAAATATTGTTACCAACGTGTTATTTTGTTTTCCTGCTCTAATAATGCCATCGTAAGAAAGACAGATTTACAGTAATCTGTATTGAATAGTGCCTAGGTGTCACGTCAGAGGTCCAAAGGCTGGGCTACTATTTGGCGATTTGGTGACAAAATAGATAATACCCGACACATCTAGAATTTTCCCGATCCGTCCATTAGGAGCCAAGGTACATCTAGAATGCTCTTGAATGGTCCAGAAGATTTTAGCCTCGTGTCCCACCGCTATATATAAGGCAGCTAGTCTGCAGTGTGGAATAAAGAAGACAAGCTGAACGGTCAGTTGGTGCGATCGAGAAGACCTGAACTGAGAGGTCTTGGATGTTGAACGAAGTACGGTGGTGGTCGACCGAGTAGACTTAAATAGGGAGATCTGAACTAAGGAATCCTGAACAGGTCTGTTGAATTGCTGTGAGGCATATTCTGACGAAGTCTGTGTCGACGATGGGAACGGAGCTGTCCTGAACTGAAGAGTAGTCCCGTTAGTGAATCGGAGTCTTAGTTGTCACTACTGAATTTCTTCCTATTACTATTTTGAGCTATTTTCTGCTGTCCTGTGTGTTCGTCTCGGCTGTATATAGTTGTCTCCCATACATAGTTATCGTTTGTAAATATGTGTCGTCTTTGTACAGTCCTGTCTTTTTCCTGTAAATAAGCTTCGTCTGTGTTGTATCGTCTATTGAGGACTGATCATTGTGTACTCATCATCACCTCTAACACCATACAAACCCACTACACAAGGAAAACTAACCCGACGGATTGAGGCTAAGATGTCCGTAACAATATCCTACAAATTTTTAGTTTTAAATACAAATTTTAAAATCTATACTTCATGAAAAATACTTGAAAATTTCCTATCATAAATTACAGAATGTTACTTAAAAATAGCATAGTCAATGAACTAGTGAAAACAGTGTGCAATGTTTCCTATAAGTTACTATTTCTACAATTTTTAATATTTTTGAGCTAAAAAATAGCAAAATTACTGTTTATTTATTCAATCATCATTTTTTGTTAATTTGTGCACTATCCCTAAACTACATACATTCGACATGATTTCTCCTCTTTGAGAACTCATATCCAGGCATAAAAAATGGGTTTTAGTCAGCATTTATGCAGTTTCGCATCTTTGAGACTTTTTGTAGTAAAATGCTGAAATTACGAACACGACCTTATTAGAGAATGCTGCAAACTTTACTCACTGTTTTTTTATACAGGTTTTTGTACGAATTTTTTGTCTGGATTTCGTATAAAAATTTGAATTTTGTATGTTTAAAGTTGAATTCCCTGAAAATTGTAATTGACTTTCTACATTTTGCATCTTTTTTAAGCAAATTTGCTATTCACAGCATATGTCTATGATCAATATTCAATAAAAAATAAAAACCACCTCAAGGCGTTTGAGACACCCTGTATACATATTCGATTGGATGACTGAATTTCCTAATGTTTAAATAAATTTTTTTAAAAATTTCGCAGTCAGTTTAAATAAGAATTCTTAGTATTCTCTGAAACAATGTGAAACAAATGTAAATAAAGTAATATTTAGAAGAGTCCATTTTTAAACATATTCAGCAAATCCTTGCTTATTAAAAGACCTTACATCCGATATTAGATACTTACTAGACACTTACCTTTTTTTCTACCTTTCATCTTAATTTCCCGAGCTCTTTTCAGATGAATGCCCATCCGGCAAACAATCTCGCACATCCTATTTATCAAAGATGTGATTATATTTTAATCTCTTTCTGCTGTCTAATCTCTCGCTATTTCTTTTTTATTTCTTCCTTCCATCTCCTTTCTGGAGATTCATTTAGTTGACTTTTATCCGCTTCTTCTTTTCCTTTTCTTCAATGGAAATAACTTTTTTTTTACATTTTCACTGCAGACTCAATTTTCGTTCGTTTGGTTAGTTAGACTTGAGTGAATGAGTAGAAATAGTATTTCACTAGCTATCATTATCCTTTGTACAATATTTCAGTTACTTCTATTTATTTAATTACATTCTAAAATAGTTTAAATAATATATGCAATCAAACTTTTAACTTGATTGAGTTGACTTTTATTCGCTTCTTATTTTCATTTTCTTTATAGGCATTTTCCTTTTTTTGCATTTTCACTACTGAATCAATTTTCTTTCGGTTTCTTTTTGGTTAGTTAGACTGTATTGAATAAGTAGAAATAGTATTTCGCTAGCTATCATTATTCTTTGTACAATTTTTCAGTAGCTTCTATTTAGTTGCATTCTAAAACAGCTTAAATAATACATGTGATCGAACAATTAAAAAAGAAGGATAAAATAACAGATTTACCTACGTTTCTAGTCAAGTAATTGATTTTTAAATTGGATAGTAAAATTTTCAGTTGTAATGTTCGAAACTTAAGAAATTTCAAGAAATTGCATGTAAAGTAGGTTTTAATTTTATAAATATTATTTTTAAATAATCAGTTTATATATATATATATATATATATTGTTCAGAAATTTTAGAAAATTCAGAATCCTAAATGAATAATTCACAGATTTGTCTAATAGAATATATCGTCCCTTTATGTAACTTCCTACTATCAGCGAGCCTTAAAAACAATATCTATTGGAGAAGAAAATATCGATATCAACTCTTTTTGGTAGACTTTTTCGACAACTTCATATCTCTCTTAATAAGACATTTTTTTGTAAATTAAAGAAGAGCAAGTAAATTGTGAAAATTAAAAATAATTGTAGTAAATGATATATTGAATTAGAGGCAATTTATCCAGCACAAAGATTTTCTTCAGAAAAATTCACAAGTATAGTTTCATTTTCACTTCATGAATAAGATATACATACTGTTGGCAAACTTCAAAATTCTTATTGCTGGTTTTATATAAATTTCAGGAATAAATTGTTATTCTCGTAATTTTGTCTAGTAAGAAGATTTAATATTTTCAAATCCCTGGCAACGAGTGGTAAAATGACTAATACTTATGGGAAATCCGCTTTCAAAGTATTTACTACAATTTCCGGCTTATTAAAAGAACGTACTTCCGTTATTAGAGACTTAACTGTTCTTTTTTTACAGATCTTATTAATTTTCTTTCCTCTTTCCAGACGAATATATAACAGGCAGACAATTTGGCACCTCCTATTTATCAAAGATGTGATTAGACTTTAATCTTTTTCTCCTATGTAATCTTACGCAATTCATTTTCTTTTTCATTTTGTTCTTTTCTTAATTTTGCTCTGCTATCTCTTCCAAGGGGGATTCATTTAGATATCTTTTATCTTTTTCTCATTTTTCTTTTCTTGAAATGGAAATCTTCTACAGGTTTTAGATTTATTTTTATGCATCTTTTGCTATCTCTTTTTTGCTTCATTTGATTATCTAGACTAGACTGTAACAGTTCCTTAGGTATGGATGGTTTCTATTTTGCTAAGCTCATCAGAGTATCATAATTTATTCAGACAGAAATAACATTTCATTTCGTTTCATTGAAATGCTATGAGTAGCTTTATCTTAATGTTCTGTTGAGCGGATATTCTATAAAATAACGAATTTCCCAAAATTAACTCGAGTTCTAAATTTGCCATCATTCGTGTAGTAAAGTGTTGTAAACCTTATTAAAAATATTTAACGACTGATAAGTAAAAACTTATAGTTACACGATAGAACAACATGTTTTCCTTATTGAACAATTTTTCAAAAATGTTTAAAGTATGGTAACCAAAGTTAGAAAATTTGGGAATTGTTCCTCTAGATCTTTAACAGCAAAGGAGTTCTTTTTATGTGATTATTTGAAGTCAAATGTCTATGTCAACAGCCCCACAAGCATAAGCGTATTGAAGTAGGAAATCCAAATCTGCATCAATGAAATTCAGCCATAGAAACAGGTCATGGAAATTTGCAAAAAAAGAAAAGAAAAGAAAAAAGGGGAAAAAGAAAGAAACAAAGAAAGGGAAGAAAAAGTACATGTGTGCCAGCAAAGCAATATAGAACCCTTTCCCTATGTAACCTTATATAACCTTGTCCCTATGTAACCCTTCCATATATAACCTTGTCCTATGTACTTTACGATTCAATGAAAATAAAACAATTGAAAGAAAGGAACTGTGTTTTTAAAATTATTTTTATTGTTTAAAATCTTGCATTAACAAGTTTTTCTATCCTGTAACGCGGCTCTATTTTTCAATTACTTTTCAAATTACTTCAAACTTAGTGAAATTATTTTCAATTACTTGCAAATTAATTTTCTTCACTACTTCTTCAATCAAAACAAATTACTTTCGAAAATTCAAAAATCAAAATTATAATTACTTTTTTCAAATCAATGTCAACACATCAAGCAATTACTTTCAAATTCAAATTATTATTTTTTTTTTCAAATCAAATGTCAACGCATCAAACTTTTGAAAAATCAAAATACTTTTCAAATAAAAAAAAATAAAAAAAAAATAATTTTATTATGTCAAATTACTTTTTTATAGTATTGTCAATACATAGCAGTAAGA
The DNA here is from genome assembly GCA_026543055.1 of Argiope trifasciata. Classification (NCBI taxonomy): domain Eukaryota; kingdom Metazoa; phylum Arthropoda; class Arachnida; order Araneae; family Araneidae; genus Argiope; species Argiope trifasciata. Next base: position 218,777 of record JAPMOQ010037473.1, on the reverse strand, counting down.
ATGGTGACAAATTCAATTATTCAAATTCAAATCGCATTGATTTTGGGACACTCATTAGAACTAATAATCCAATTATATCTTGTTAATCTAACTATATCTGTAATTTTTCTTGTTGTCATGATGAGATTTATACTTTTAGTCAATCCTCTTTGGACTTGAGTTTAAGGTACGATCTCGTCTTTAAACATGTAAAATGATCATCATATATACAGTAACACTGTTAAATTCCTGAAAAAATTTTGTAATTTTTGTATGCAAATATAATATGTCATCTCTGGTGAATTGCTGGCTCTAATATGTTTTCATTGGCACATTATTCACAAATCAATCCTGACATTTGGTTAAGAGACTTCCAAAATCGAACTTGTTTAAATCCAATTTTTCCAATCAAGTGAAACGAAAATTTGATAAAATTACACTTGCTCAAAATAATAATTTTATAAATTCAAATCATTGAATCTTCAAGTTATCTTGTTTACATATTTCTAAAAATATGCACCTAAAGACGGTCACTCCATTGTTGTATTTGATACAAATTTGATGGGTGTCTACATAATATATGTTGATTTTAAGTATCGAATTTAATCAATATAGTTGTCTATATAGTGTAGATTTTATGTGTAAAACTAAAGACCTACATGTCTGAGTCGATTTAACTCAAAAGTTAATAGAAATATACAAATTTAACATAAAGGTGATATGTCAAATTACGTACGTCATCATCAAAACTTTTTTGAGTTATCTTTTTCACAGTCAGATCAACTGACATTTTCCAATAAAATGTTTTGGAACTCAAAGAGGGCTAAAACGTTGAGGTTAGTCACAATTTCAATTGTTTGACGGTTACTATATATTTTCTGATATACTGTAAATTGAAACATGCATTCATTTTCTGTATTTTTTTATGTAGGTTTGTAGGTTTGTATGTTTTTCTATAGGTAGGTTTTTATTATTGGTCCTGTCTTTAAAGATAAAGACATCAAATATATTCCGTCTTTCTAAATAAACCTGAGAACCTGAAATTTTTTTGCCTCCGTAACTCTTTTCAAATATCAAAGCAAATTTCATTTTTCAAAGTTTTATTTTCAGCCTGGAAGAACATCCTTACTCATACCTGTCCTAAAAATAATTCTTTAAACTTTTAATAAGCTCTTTATTTTACCACTTCACGCCCTTATCAACCGATATTTGGAAAATTTTTCCTTCAATTTTAAAATTCCCAGCAACAGCAGGTTCTACTGACTGAATGCTTACTTCATTTAATCAATTATGTGCATTCATCGTTCCCTGAAGCAGTGAAATTAAGATATTAAAATAATTCTCTAACCGAATCTATTCTCTGTCTCTTTCTTTCAAACAGAATAGAAGTAAAAGGAAGTTTCATTCTTCACTGGCTAAACCCTTTATTTAAATTTATTCCTGAAAACGAATAAAGTTAACCTCAACAAAATAAAAACGGAAGAGGGACCACTTTATGACGTTTGAGAAGTAAAGAAAATGCGATGGCTAAAAGAGATTCAGAATTCATTATTCTATTTAAAGGTGTGTCGTAGGAACTCCCCCCAGTAAAATTTCCTCCCCTCATTCGAAAAATAAATGAAGTGATGGGCTTAACTTTATTGTTCTGGGGAAAGATGAACGAATTATTTGAAGAAAAGAGTTATTAATGCAAGTAAATTAAATTATTTCTTTCAAAGTGAAACGTTATTTGAGAAATTAAGAATTATCTAATTGCATAGTGATTTAATTTGATTTTAGAAAATGCAGGTAATTATACATTAGGCGTGAAAATGCCGTGTAAGTTTATTTATTTATTATTTATATTTTGATAACTATGAGATTCAATTTTTAGATTAATTTCTATAGGCTATTTAAGCCGAAGCAGCGCCTATTTTTTTTTTTTTTTTCAGTTGCTCCACAAGAAGGCGAAGAGTACGACTTAGCTACTAATGCGTCACAACCCGTTTTACGGGGAGGATTTCATTCCCTCATGCACAGATCGTAATTGAGAACTGAATCAGAGAGCTATCACCTCTGATCTTGTACTCCCAGGGGTAATACTCTCGACATGAAGAACTCTGCGACCACGACAGATTTATGCATGCCTCAGCCACCACCACACATGGGGCATTTTCGGCTGGAGGGCTCGAACTCACAATTCTTAAACGAGTCCAAAGGCCTGACAACCAGGCTATCTCAGCCTTAAAATTAATTCAATACTTTTGATCAATATTGCTTGAAACTTCAGAATATTGGACGTTATTTTACAATATTCTATTAGGAAAATTAAATGATTTCAGATTAAATTGTAAAATTTTTGCACAAAAGAATAATTAATACAAGTAAATTTAAAAATTTCCTTCAAGATGAAGTATTATTTCAGAAATTAAGACTGTTTAATAACTTAATTATTGAATTTGAATTTAGAAAATACAGATAACTAATTATACATGGGGTTCAAAAACCAGAAATGCTCATTATTTACTATTGATAACTTTGAGATTTTTTTATGATGATCTACTGTAGTCGAATCCTAGGTAGTAAAACTAATTCAACATCTTTGATTAATATATTATAGTTTACAATATTCGATGGTATTTTATTACGATATTTTACAATATTCGATGATATTTTATTACGATATTTTACAATATTCGATGATATTTTATTATGATATTTTACAATATTCGATGATATATTATTACGATATTTTACAATATTCGATGATATTTTATTACGATATTTTACAATATTCAATGATATTTTATTACGATATTTTACAATATTTGATATATTACGAGTATTGAATACATTTTAAGAAAATTATTATTATAGAGAGTTAATTTTTTTAAAATTATTTCAGCTGAATTATATTTGAGTAACTAAGACGGTTTAGTTACAAAATTATTTAATTTAAATTTAGATAATAAGTAATTATACATCTGGCTCAGAAATGCTGTGCAAATGCATTATTTACTTGTATCTACTTTTGATAACTTAGAGATTAATTTTTTTAAATGGTATTCTCTGTACTCTAAACTCTGTACCAACACTGCATTCTTAATAATAGATTCAATAGTTTTAGTTAATTTTGCTAAATATTGTCCAATATTGAGCTATATTTTACAATTTTTTTAATTTTTTGAATATTGAATAATATTACAAAATACTGTGAAAGGATGTTTTGAAATAAGAATGTAAATATGAGCAAGAATTTAAATATTTATTTTTTTCATCAAACAAATTTTGGGCTATTTTACATTCTTTAAAAGCATAAAACTGGAGCATAGAGTGTGTCTGCATTTTCTTTGTTGCATAATTTAAAAAATATCTTATGATATTCTTATGTTAGCGATTATTAATTTCGAAACCGTCACTTTCTTTCAAGACGGGTCTATTTATAACACATTTAATCACTTTTAAGATTCATCAAATTTATTACCTGCATGATTTGTGAATACTATCGTTAATCATTATGTTTTTTTTTAAATTACGCTTTTTTTATTTAACGAAGGAGACTTTATAAGTAAAGAGAAAAGTTGTGCTTGAAATTTTCATCAATCAAAAGTGTCAACCGATAATTAGAGAATGATATAAAAATTCCATATAAATTTTTCAACAAAATTCAACGATTTTGCTTCCTAACTATTTTTTAATTGCAAAATTGCAGTAGAATTAGAACTTTGTATTATATTTTTGATGATCAAATACATTTCTATCATTTGTTCACTTCAAGGCAATATTATTCAGTATTATTAAAATAATAAAATGATAATAAAATGCACAATATATTTTCTGTTCTATTTGAAAAATTAGTTAAAATTCCAAAAAAAAAAA
>JAPMOQ010037473.1:172690-188868 GCA_026543055.1 Argiope trifasciata | reverse complement strand
TTGTGTGTGTGTGTGTGTGTGTGTGTGTGTGTGTGTGTGTGCGTGTGCGTGTGTGTGTGTTGGCCTCTACAGGCCAGACCGTTGGACCTACAGCTACTAAATTTGGTACATGTATACCTTGGAGGTCGGGAATGTGCACCTCGGAGCCCTTTTCTCGAATTTTTAATTAGAATATGAATTAATTAAAATTTAAGCGAAATTTCGACGTTTTGCCACTATAACTTCCGAAAATACAATCGCACAAACATGATTTTTACATCAATTTAAAGATTAAAAAAATAGCTTTCTAATAGTATTAGTGTTTTAATGTATAACTTAAGCTACTACTTTTAACGAATTTTTAAAGAAATATTTTAACTATTTTTTTTCACGTGACTGAATAAAATAAAAGAAAAAAAAAGTTCAAATTAAAAAAACTAACCCATCGTAAATTTATCTAAAGAAATGCAACTTTTAGCACGTGACTGGATAAAATGAAAGAAATATAAAATGTAATATTTTCAAAAAAAATAAAGGCAAAGCAAAGGTTTCTATAATCTTTTGCAATATCTAAATCATTAATTCAATAAATCTTCATATATTTACGGTAAACCTGATTGAATTTAGAGAGGATATGCATTGAAGTCCCGACTTAATGGCATATTTCTATCATCGTTTGCAATATCTGTATCATTAATTCAATAATTTTTTCCTTTATAAAATGTGATAGTTTCTAAAAAAATGAATGTAAAGCCAAGGTTTCTATAATCGTTTGCAACATTTAAATCATTTATTGAATATTTGTTTTCCCTTTTTCGCTTTCTTTAAAAAATATTTAATATTTTGGCAACTTCACCGAAAAAATTTTTAGAACACATTACTCATGGCGAACCAGCTGGTCGCCAAAGGCGGCTAGTCAAAAATAAATATCGAACAAATCATTTTATTTAATTTTGTCCAATAATTAAACAATATAAATATTGTATATTACTCAGTTTATATTGATATTTCATACGTTATCTCTTCCCAAACATATCTAATAAATTGAGGTGGCTGAAATTAGTTTTTAAGATAAATGAAATCCTGCTTTTATTTCATTTGTTTTTTGCAGTATAAGCGGTATTTTTTTCGAAAAAATGTTTAAATTATAAAAATTAAGTTAATTAACTATTATAGCAAACAAAGCTTTAGTTCAAGGTTTATTATAACATCAAATTATTTAAAGATACATATTTTAGTCATTAACGAATATTGAATACATGTTCATAGGCTAATAATTATTTTTTCAAGATATTGATTTTTTTGTTAGTGTAATAAATCTGAGAAATTTTAATTGAAATAGCTGCATTATTTTTGAATTTATATTTTTTAGAGTAACGGTAATATATTTTTCAATAAAAAATTAATTTAAGTTTCTTACGTTCATTTAACCAGAATAGTTATGAAATATTTTCTAAATTAAACGTTAATTTAAACTTTCAAATTTCAGTCAAATTGAATAACTGTAATATGTTTCCTTTATATAAGCATTTGCTTTTGAAATTTTTTTCTTGTGTATTTTTATAATTAAAAACAAAAAACAAAAGATATATCATATCTCAGTAATATTATATTTATTTATTTTATATTTCGGAACAATTTTACTTTATTAAAAACCATGCATTTTAATTCATTATAAATAATAAGTAATGAAAAAAGATTTATATGATTAATTAAAAAATCTATACTACTTACTCAAATCATTATATTATTCTATTGTTATTCATCATGTAGTACCTTAAGAAAATATCAAAAGCTCATAAAAAATAGATATAGACATTAAAATAGACATTTTTTCTTACTAATAATCAGGTTACCAATTAGATAATTTTCTTTCTATAAAATCAACACATAAAAAATAATATTTATAAAAGTAGCTTATGTAAATGATTGCTTTTGTAACTATTATTTTTGTTTGAAAACTTGCCGTTGACCTAATAAATCTGATAAAATTTAATCAAATGCACTGCACTATTTTAAAATTTCGACCAGTTAGAATAGCTGCAACATATTTATTGATCGAAAAATACTTAAATTCCTTAATTTCAATTAGTCAGAATAATTATAAAATATTTCTTAATTTAAAATAATTTAGTTTTTCGAATTCCAGACAAACTGAAAAACCATAATGTGTTTTTCATAATATAAATATTTTCTTTTGAAACGTTTATTATTCTGTAATTTTATAATTAATAACACAAAAAATGAAAGCTTTTACTTCATATAAAAATCTTTAATCAAGCTTTAAAAATATGTGTTTTAATGGAATATAAATAACAAGTAATGAAAAATCTTTCTATAATCAATAAAATCTCCATATTACATACTTAATTAAATAAATCATATTATTCAAATGTTATTATATCTGTAATATATTAAAAAATTATCAAATGGCTCAAAATGGGGTGCAAATTTTTCCTATTGAATACAGGCATTTTTTTTTCTTAAAAATCAGATTAGGAATTAGAATTTTTTTTTATTTATATAATTAATAGAAATAAACAGTAATATTTATTAAAGTTGTTTACATAATTATCGCTTTTCTTAACAGCAGTTAACAACAATTAACGAATTCAGTAACTCTTTAGAATTAAAACAGAATGTTATAATGTGTTGTCAACTTGATATCTGAGATTCAGCAATGCTTTTTACAATTGATAAATTAGGTTTCCAATATAGTATTTACCTTACGTGTAGCGATTCTGAAAAGTATTAAAATAATTGAATTACCTTTTTCTGAAATATAATCTACAATAAATGATAAAAATTATTAATTCCATCGCTATTGATATATTTATAAACAATATTTATATATTATTCATTGTTTGTAATTTAATTAGTCTTAGGTTTCCATATTTAAAGTACAGAAAATTAGTTTTTATTAAACAATATAATATTTATAAAATTTACGTAGTAAATTATTGCTTTGTGACAATTTATCAAATTTTCACAGCTTTATAACTACTTTTTCAACTTAATATCTAAGAAGCATCAATGTCTTTTACACGTGATGAATTAATTTTTCATTATAGTTTTTACATTACAAATTGTGATGTTGAAATCTATTAAATGATTGACAATATTATCTTTGCCTGCAATTCACGTGTCAATAAACGATGAAATTCATTGATTCTATCATTACTAATCTAAATTTATAAAACATACATTCATTAACTGTGCATCTTAAATTTCCTTATTTAAAGTATTGAAAATTAATTTTTAATAGTCTTTGATCAATTAAATTTGAAATTAATTAAACAATCATGCAATTACAAATCAGAAATCATGTAACGTACTTAAAGTTCTTAACAAGTAATGGCAGATATCTACGATTCTGCCGCTTCATTAAAATCCCCAAATCAATCATAACCTCAGTATTATTAATTTCAACAAGACGAATCAATACAATTTCCAATGACTCTCCGAAATCAGACAAATCCCAGAATTCCCTCGCGAGCAATCTGGTCAAGAGTATACAACCACAATAAAGATCCTCGAATAGACAAACTTGGGGAAATGCCGTCTCGTTTGCAATCATTAAACACCAAGCCGGAACAAACGCTGAAAATTTTCAGCAGGTCGTAGACGTATAATTGGTCTGGCGGCGCTAACGACGCGTTATTAAGATTCGAGGTACAAAATCATAATCGCGAAAAGGGCCATGAATAATACATCAGGAAGAATACTTCCTTCCACCACCACCCTCCAACTTTACTGATTCCCTCCCAGCTTGTAGATAGATGGCCACTTACTGCCTAAGATTGATGACTTCGCTACACGAGTTGGACAAACACGCGTCAGAGGCCATTATTAGGAAGTAGAGTTGAGTTGTTTTTTACCCGCTTTCTTTCTTGTTTTCCTTTTACGGTTTGAGGTCCGTCGTTGTCTTTGTAATGTTTTATAATTTCGTACTCTGAGAGGTTGCCAGATGGTCGCTGGAAATATTTTTCCTGTGTGAGTCTGCTCCATGTGGTCTTTTTTTTTTTGTACCTTCGTCTTTGGGAAGCTAAAGTGGGATGTATATTTTCTTAATACATTGTTTTCTTTCCAGACAATGTTTTTCAGTTTTTTTTTTCTCTTACTTATTCCATTTTGAATTTTTTTATTATTATTAATCATTTCTGTCTATTTGTTGTTTCTCTATTGTTCAGTGATTTATAAATAATTTATTTTGGGGTTTTTTTTTGTTTGGATCTGTGCTTTTTAAGTTTAACTGAAAGTGCAACTTTTGGGTGAATAGATTAGCTTTTCTGGTACCACGAATATTTTAATAATGCAAGATGGATTTAAAATTTACGATGTACAAATTTAATTTAAAATTTCTATTACGTATATACATTTTGTTCCTTTAATTTATCATATAACTCTAAACGCTTTGAAATTGAAAAGGTTTTAGTAAATGTATCGGAATTCTAATTTAAATTTAACTTTTATTTATAAAATCACATCCAAAATACGATGTAATGTAAATTTTATGTGAAGAAATATATAATGGCGAGTTTCTTTTTTCACTTTTGAATCTCTAATCCAAAGAAGGAACTAATTGTCATCTTATTTGTAACATAGATAATAAAGTCAGTTCTCTTTGATAAACATCTTATGACACCAGAAATTATAAATGTAATATGAAATCTAATCCATATAAGGATCTAATTGCCAATTTATTTGTAACAAATATGACAAAGTCAGTTCTCTTTGATGAACATATTATGACACCATGAAACTATTGTTCCATATTACATTACTATAAATTAAAAATATAGAATTTTATTGATTTGCTATACACGCAAAATAATTGGAAAAATGATTCCCTATGATTAAGTTGGAGGGGGGGGGTAAAATTGAGGGTTTAAATTGCAATATCTCCCAAAAATAAAAACAGCAAAAAGAGGCGTGTAACCAGAGTTGTTGAAGTTTATACCAGTGATAGGAAGTTTTAAAATAAAATAGATTGACTGAAATACGTACAATGATAAAGGCAAGGGAATTCTGCAGTTTTTATCTTGAATGTATAAAGAGAATATACATTGAAATAGGTACGTTCCTCCAATTTTACCCAAAAGTGACCCAGAGTAAGATAGACGAGTATTAATTCCACTTTTATAAATCAAGAGTTTTAATATAAAGCAGAAAAAAATTGAAATTAAGCTTCAGATCTAATCATTTGATAAATTTCTTTGTATTCACTAGTTTGGAGAATGGTATTTAAAACATTGAATAATATATTCTTTTATTGCAATAAATGCTCAAAATACGTAAATGACCTTCAATAGCTTTCAATATTAAAAAGTGAAAAAAACTTCTAATATGTTTGCAACTTTAACGTTGTAATGCTAATAAATTTACTACCCCTAGCAAAATACATAGATTTCAGTTTGGAGTTCTTATTTCTTTTGTACTTTTTCTAAAATTTCATTGATTTCATCGTCATTGATATATTTATAAATACTATTTGTATATCATTCTAAATTCGTAAAAAATATTGAAACCAATTTATCTTACTAGCTGCTATAGATGTCGTCATCCAAAAATTCCAAAATATTGTTCAATAATCCCTTAAGCAATAAAAGGCTCCAATTTATTTGAAAGAGTAGCAATAGCAAAATATATTCTCATTTTCAAATCCTTGGACTTACCAATAGTTGTATTCCCACTTCATTAAATACCGCTATAACCTATGGGAGGTACTGAAAAATGAGAACTTTTGGTCTGCTAGTTAGTTCTCACCATTATAATGGGTACAGAAAACGGTAGGTATTGGCTACCTTCCATCGGTGACAGGACATTGACATAGTTCACCTATTGGGTAGTGAATTGGATTAGGTTGTGGAATTTTAAGGCGCAAGAGTCATAGCTGACAAGACAGATCCATAGCGAATTGCGGGTACTGCGCCGTAGTGGGTAGTTATATTTACAATGATCTAGTTAATAAAGTAGATAATAATCAATTGTCCTGAGACTTCGTGTTTTGTTTTTCTTAAATCAATGTAAGTGTGAGCCTGTGAGTCTGAATTTCTTGAAAGGCCCATCTTGAATACAATACTCTTAACACAATTAAAAGTTATATAATTCTGCTTCCGTTTTGTAAATAGGAATTCTTGATTTATTTCATTAATTTTTAAACAAATTTAATTTTCATATAATTCCAGATATTTCTTGTCATTTTTTTTTAATTTGATGATAGTCAAAGAAGATTTCTAATATTTCTTAATTTTTAAGAATTTGATTTGTTTTTTAGATAAGAAGAAACTCTCGGTATCACTAGTAAGCATTCACAAGAATCTGATTTGCTTGCTGACAAATATTCTTGACATTTCTTATAAAATATTTGACATATTTTATTTTATGGTTTGAATAAAGAAATGTATCGGGTTGGGTCCTGGGTTTGAGTCCTGCTTCTAGGATGGTTTTTCTCTACCTTGAATTATATCTTTTAGTGCGTAAATGAGCCCCCCCCCTTTAAGAAAGGATTGTGCGAGCCAATATATGTGTGTGTCATCTTCATATGAGCTAGAAATCAGACTTCTATCCTCGGGTGCTGAGGAGGCTTTCACTTCAGAAGCTACGGTTAAAAAATCTTGGCTTAAAATAGTCACACAACAACAATAAAGATATTTCTGATAATTTTTCTTAAATGTTCCTTTATAAAGCATCGATTTTTATTTATATTTTTTTTTGGTCATTTTTGAAAGTAATCGGAAAAACAGTTTTAATTCTGCATTAAATAAAACGATTTCCCCATTTATGTGTAATATACTACTAAAATCATTAAAATGCTAACATAAATTTCAATTCTTGCTTAAATTCCTTATAAAATTCATTTTAATCCTCAACTTTATTCCGCATTTAATTAATTATAAAGAAATTTTGATTTATTCCTCGCTTAATAGGAAATCAGCCAATTTAATAGAAATCCAACTCCAATTCAGAGCTCCCCAGTTAAAATATTTACATATTTTCCCAGCACAAAATTAGATTTACTAATCTCTTTGGAAAACCGTTAAAATAAACCATTTCGATCCGAAACAGTCAATCAAAACCTGAAACCCACTTCCAGGTCACATTCAGTAGCGTTTCGAAACCCATCCCCTATTAATAAACGGAAGCGAATTTGGATCTCTTGTAAAGCGTAAAAATTAACCGTTCAGTCGTCATTGAAGGGTTCCTGGGCGAATGCAGGGGGGACCATTAAGGGAAGGGGGACCTATTAAAAGGACCCGGTTAGGATTTCTAATTATCTGCGTACCGGGAAGAGAGTTGAGAAAGGTCTGCCTTTTCCGATATTCAAAGGGGTTTCGGATTGGATTGAATTTTGACTCCGTTGATTTTAAGCCCTGTTGGCAGCTGTTGGAGTTCCGACAAACAAAGAGGCTGGCCTCCCTCGGCACATCCAAATCCCTAATAGCGTGGGAATCCCTAGGGAGGTGGAGTTCTGTGGATTAAGGTTGCTAAAAGAGGCAGGCCGCCATCTTTGCACACATTCACTATTCAGTCGAGAATTTGTTTGAAGTCTGGATGGTTCGTTAAGTTGCTTTGAAGCAACTGCCTTGTAAAGCTTTAAAGATAATGCTAATCAATTTAAATGGGTTCAAGTTGCCTCTGAGTTGGGCTTAACCATATTGGGCAGGGGAATGTTTCTTTTTCAATGAAATTAGGGGATATCTTTATAAATAAATATGTGTGAGGAACGAGTTAATTACATTTTACTTGTAAATATAAACATAAATTATAAATTTTATTTTCTAGTACATGTAATGTGGAGAAGGTATAGTGATCGTGAAAATATTCAAACTCGAGAGTTTGAGGAATCTCCGCATTTTAAACCTTCCTAAGTTTGAAAAACACATTTCTTTTAAATGTTCTGCCTGTTTGTGACAAAGATAACTCAAAACCGTGTTGAGCTATATAGTTGAAATTTAATTTTTTTTTCACATAAAATTTGCAGATTTCTGTCTCAAAAATCCGTTTACAGATTATCTGTCGATCCGGCTATACGAATATTTAATACAGTAACTACAAACCGTAGAGAATTGGATAAAATTCTGTACATATATTTAATATCTTTAGTGTCGACATCTACCTAATTCAAATCGAAATTCAATGGGGAAAAGACTGTTTATCTGTGCCTTCGAAAATGTGTAAAGCGATTACTCAAAAACGCTTTAAGTTAGACAGTTAAAATTTGGACTTAACTAAACATTTGTTGATTTCTATCTCAAAAATCCGTTCATCGAATGTCTATCTCCCCGTCTGTTCGAAAATATTTTAATACAATAATTTTAAAAACGCAAAGAACTGGGAGGAAAAAAATTGGTACATATATTTAATATGTCGATCGAATTTTGATCAAAATCCATTGAAGAATTGATTGGCTCTTGATCTGTACTTACAGAAATATATAAACGGGATAGCTCAAAAACGCAAGAGTTAAATATATCAAGTTTGATATGGGATAGGCAATTGTTAATTTATGGCAAATGTTAATTTCATTCTTTTAGATCAGACTAGGGCGACCGAATATTCGAGAACTAAGATTAAGTCTTAAAAGTCATCACTAATCAGTGCTAAACTTTTTCCGTGAGAAGCGATCGGAGGACCCGACTCCTAACATCGTAGGATGGCGAGTACCAGCCATCAAACCGGAAGTTATTCGCCATTTCTGAAGTGCTCCCGGGTAGAAATTTTTAGTAGAACTAATTCAACCAGCTGTAAGGCACATAGATAAACTGAATGATTGAACCATCGCGACGGCAGCACAGGCGAGAGCTGAGGTTATATCAGGAGGGTCAGCCATCACCACCAAGGTACAGTCCTTCCCTTAAGAAATATGTCCCATCATTTAGGTGAGATGGCTAATTCCCACATTGTCCTGTACATACCAGGGCTCCAATCACAATATCAGAATTTTCTCGACATTTCTGGGGTGCTCCAGAGTAGGAGTTCTTAGTAGACCTACTTCAGCCCGCTGTATGGATAAATTTGAATCATTTAACCCCTTCCACAGCAGCACCAGCTGGAGCTGTTGTTGAGTCTGAAGGGCCATCACCGCCAGAGTACAACCCTTCCCTTAAGAAATATGTCACGTCATCGAGATGAAATAGCTAATTCCCACATTTTTATGTGCATACTAGGGCTCCAACTACCAGCAATACAAAAAATACCAGTATTTGTGTATGTTTAACAGCAAGCCATTGGGAATCTGTAATTATGAAAGGGCTTTAAGAAGTGTTTTTTGTTTATCGATAAATTATTTTCGATTTAATGTATACACAACCACCAAAAAAACCTTCATGTACTCCGAACTCTTTTTTTCTGCTCTTATTATTAGTTCAAACTCTCCCTATATTTATTTATTTATATATCTTGTTCGAATTTTTAATCGTTTTTAAAATACTTTTTATTCATCCACACGAGTTCAGATATTTTTTCAACTTGTAGTCAATGACACTAGATATTAATACAGTTTTTTTTCTCTCTTTTTTCAAAAATTAATTAAATTTGCCAGTAATATCTATTTGGTCGCCGAATCTGTCGCCAAGCTTTGAGATTACTGAAACGGCATCTGATCACAAATAATATAATATTATATATGATATGTATAAATAATATAAGAAAATAAGTAGGAACTGGTTTTTTTTTAATTTTATTACTTGTTTTTGAATAATTGTAACCAAAATTTGGAACAGAAATATAATTGTAGTTTCAAGAATCGATACTTAAATTCGTTTATTTAAGTCATTCTATTTTAGAATTACTGCACTTATACGCTTGTAAATATATGAACTGATAAACGATCAATTACTCGAAAAATTTCATTCAAATTTAATGTGTATCCAGATTTAAGACGCTAAAACTCTGTACCATATTTTGTCCGTGCTTTTAAATTATCATGCTCGCTTGCCTTTCAACAGCGAAATGTCCATATTTTTCTGAAAATTCGTATGTATTACGAAATTTCAATTATCATTTCAATGTACATTCATATATAAATTTTCAACCAAATATCTCAAAAAATATTCAATTTGCCAAGTTTATAATCAGGCACACAATTCCAAAAAAGAAAATGTTTTTTGGGTGCAGAGAGATCTAAAATATGAAAATTAGATTACAATTTTTAAAAATTAACTCGCGTGCTAAAATGTAAAAGATATATAATTATATCAGTCGCAATAACAAGCGAGTATAAATCAAATATTCAAAACATAAAAAAAGTACTTTTTTAAGAAATATTTTCAAAAATTTATCTTAATTTTTTTTATGTTACAGAAGATAGATATCATTGAAAATCTGAATTTTTTTAAAGTACAGTTTGATTAAGATATGAAAACCCATTTCTTCGCGAATATTTTCTATTTAAGCTACCTACAACTCCATGCCATAAGTAGTAATTGAAGACAAGCATCTTTGAAATTCTAATTATTTTTAATTTTAGTATGAATAGAGAATAATTTGAGTAAAATAATATCTCAGAAGTGCAATTTATTTGATATTGAAATCCATTTCTTCGTGATTTATTATGGAAATTGAAACTGCGTGATATTTGTAACATCATATGTAGCGATAGAACATCTTTGAAAATCTAATTCTTTTGAATTTTAGTAATATCGGAAAATGATTTGAGTGTAATAATGTCACTGAAGTACAATTTAATTAAGACATTGGAACCCGTTTCTTTTTTAATATGTGCTTCATAAGCTATAACCACATGCAATACGTTGCACCAAATGAAGTAATAGAAGATAGAAATCATTGGAAATCTAATTTTTTAAAATTTTAGTAATGTCAGAAAATAATTTGAATGTAATAGTACCTCTGAAGTACATTTTGATTAAGATAACAAAACCCACTTCGTTGTGAATATTTACTAAATAATTTACAATTGAGCGTCATATGTTACACCATAAACAATTAAAGATGATATATATCTTTGCAATTCTAATTCTTTTGAGTTTCAATATGATCGGAAAACAATTTGAGTGTAATAATATCTCTAAAGTACAATTTAATTACTGTACTGAAACCGATTTCTTCTTGAATATTCACTACAAAATCTGCAACTACGTGCCATGGATAGCAGTTCTGGATACATCTCTATTATGAAGAATACTGAATAATTGATCAATCTATGAATATTATGATATTAATATAGAATTTAACTTTATACAAATTTATAAAATACGACTAAATAAGGAATCACTAATTTGATATTTTTATATTAAATAGCAGAACTGGGTAATATTTACATAACAATAATAGTATAAAATACATCTGTGTAATTCCTATACCAATTCAGCTCATAAATGTATATTTACAAATGCAATGTTTTGTAATCTAATAGTCTTCATTAAGGAGTTTGAATTGTTCTGTAAAGAATATTAGAGCAGGTATTACTTAGTGTATATAATTTTTAACAACATAAGAGTCTTGTCTTAAAGCCATCGTTAACTGTTGTTAATAGAATGGGCAAATAAAATGTAATTAACGTTGTGTAATTTGAAGAACTATTCTATGCATATTCATTAGGTAAATGCATTTACGCTCATTTGGAAATTCTGCACAAACATAGCAATATAAAAATACAGTAATATCTAAGATGTTAATTATGTTTAAACATAAATAGATTAAACCCTGTATTCTTGAAGCACAGAATATAGATTTTAATGTGAAGAAAAAACGATGAGTACACTTTGTTGAAGTTCACGTAATTTAATAAGTATGCAATGTGTTTTGCAGAATGTTGTATCTAATAGATAGAGCCCAAAAAAATGATTTTTACTATCACAGTAAAGAAAATATTAATAATTTGTAGTGAGATGCAATCTAAAATTAAAATAAAGATAAATGTGTGTGTTTTGAGCAAGTGTGTGCTCTCTACAGACCAGTCTATTTGATCTAAATCTGCCAAAATTAGCACATATACCTTGTATGTCGAGAGTGTGCCATCAGTTTTTTAGAATTTTAATTAATTCTAATTACAAATAAGTAATATAAAAAATTAAATTAAATTAATGATTAGGTTAACAAAGAAAAAAAATATTTTATTTTTATTAAATAATTATCAAGAAAAATTATTATCAAAAAATTAATGATTTTCGCAATAACTGACTAAAATGACAAGGTTTTAATATTTGAAAATTTGACGGAATCATGAATATGAAGTCCTGTCCACACGATTTGAAGAAAATTAAACAAAACCAATGAGGATAATGATTTCCTTGTTACTGAACACGGCTCACGGTTACTGTTACAGTAATTTCTGAAATTAAAGATGCCTAGGCATTCGAGAGAAGAAGTCTGACATCTAGCTCATATGAAGATGACACTCAAATACTCGCTTGCACAATCCCTTTTCACAGGAGCCTCTACCACATGCTATATAGATAGATCACAGAGTTAAAAAAATCATTCGAGAACCAGGATTCGAAACTGGGATACCCAGATCTTGGAGAAGATTCTCTACCACCTAGGAATTACCATTTAGAATATTTCGCTTTCTCTTAATGTCGTATTAACCCTCCGTTAGGCGAGCGACTTTTACTGACGTGTTTAGACGCGTGGTCTACACTCGTAGACCAAATTTATTTAGTGTTTAAAATGCAACAAATAAAATGTCTTGATTAAAAACTAATTCATACTTTTCTTTTAAGTATTTTAAAAGGTAATAAAGTAATTTAAATAAACTTTATTACGTTATTAGCAGTTTTTACTCGCAATAAAATCTTGTTATACATATTTAAGGATTATTTTACATACAAAAGCAAAAATTAAATAAAATAAGCACAACTAAACAGAAATTAATTTCTTGAGTTCAAAAATCAAGTAAAAGGGCAATTTTACAATCAGCATATAGAAAGAATAAAATGAAAATATGTTTGATCATTTCACGGGCTTTTGCATTTTCAGTTATTCAAACACGAGACACACAAATCAGCCATGTGTTCTTTGCTTGCAGATTGGTGGCATTTGCAGCAATCTCGCCTGGAAGACTTATTTCTTCTCGGACATGGGCTGCGAATTCCCACATAATTTTTTTTCTTAGGATTTTCCATAGGTTGTTGAGTTTCTTCAAGACCTAAAAGTACAGTTGCACGTTTTCTAATTTCCACAAGCAGTTCTTTCAATGTTGATCTAAATTGTATTTGTGGCCGTTTTAACTCCCATGTAAACGATTCAATGAATTTTCGTCTGTTTGTTTTATTTTCTGAATTATTTGTCTTGTAAACATAAAAGGCATTACAGCAGAAATGTTCAACAAATCGTAGAAAATTATCATAGGCCATCGCCTAGAGTTCCTTGCAACATCATAACTTCGACACATTTGATCTAGTAAGTCTACGCCTATTTTAGCTTTATTGTAGAAGGTTATTTCCGCTTATACCTTTTCTTCCGTTTCTGGATCAATTGCATCGTCGATGTGCATACTTTCCAGTGGATCCTCTTCAAATTCAAATTTCATTCCCAGATTCTTCCATTTCTTCTTCGCTTGACAATTCTTCAAACCATTTCATCCACACTTTCGAGTCCCTTGAAGTTCCAACACGGCGTCTTTTACCTTGCGACATAGTTTGTTTTAAAATCAAACACACTAATGCATTAAAATAGTCAAACGTTTTAACTTTTGCGTTATAAAGCGCGACGAAACAAAATAGCAATCTGATTAAAAATGTGACGTAATTAGGCGCGTGGTCTACAATCGTAGACCAACCTAATTCTTCCGTAAATAAACTAGGCGTCTGCACTCGCTAACAAGTGAAACGACACTAGCAGTGTAAAACTATGTATTTAGAACAGCTACTGAGAAGGAAGTGCCTGCGCTCTCCATATATTAGAAATTACGTTATTTAAAAAGTGCCGCGCGCCTAACGGAGGGTTAAAATAATAGACACTTGCACAAAGAAACATGGTAAACTTAAAAAAAACCAGCATACCTAAATTTGAAAAACTATTTAAGAAATGGCAAATAAAATGAAAATGAAACTCAGAACCTCGCATCAGAAAGAACAAAAAGCAAAAAAGATCTCGGAATTAATCTGTGATAAATGATCATTAATTTAAAAAAAAATGACAAACGCATGCGCAGTAAGAAGATAATATAGTACAGCAGCATGCTGTTGTCCCATGGAGGCAAGTACTTACCACTGACCGAATAGCAATTTTCAACTTTTGTACTTATGCGCTACCAACTGGCTGCCTTATAACTGGCCGAATGTAAAGCCATCCTAATGGCGTTGTTCTTTACATCTTCGTGACAATATTCCTTATATCTATTAAATATTTGGTATCACTAAGCAACGTACCTGAAAACAAGTATAATTAAACTATACCTCTCAATCGACAATAATTATTAAGGTCAGGTCTATGTTGCCATCTTATATGGCGGGATAGGAGTTGCTAAATATTCGGAAACAACAAAATTTTAATTAATAAGGGATTCAAAAACATAAAATCTTGGCTTTCCGCTTTAACAGAAACAATATTAACTATGAGAAGAACCTGAAAACAAGTTTAATGGTACTATACATGGCTGACAACTATAAAGGTTAGGACAAGTCTATGTCGCCATCTTACATGGCGGGATAGGAGTTGCTAAATATTCGGAAACAACAAAATTTTAAATAATAGAAGCAGAGTGAAAAATATAGATTGTTAGTTTACCAACATAGCTGAAAAAAATATTCTAATAAAAAAAATGCATGCAAAAAACAGATAGCCGAAAATCATCATCGCCATTTTGTATGGTGTTATGGACAAAACATTAACTTCACTTTGTAACCGTGAATCGCATTCCTTTTTCTATCAACACAAAATGGAATGCCTTTTCTTAAAAATCAGAACCTACTTAGAAATTCCTGTTCAAAAAACTCCAAAATATATGCGAAGTAAACAAGATTTTCGCCAAAATGTAGAATCTTATATGACGCAATGGAACAGAACAGCTTCCAGAAATGAAAACAACGCTCTTTTTTATTATTATTATTTTCTTCATTTCAAAAACGTCATACTTATTTCATTTTTTTCTTCCTTCGTCTTGAGCAATTTTTCACGAATAGATTGAAAACGGAATATTTGAATATAAATGTACGCCCAGAGTTATCGTTTTCTCGTTAAGAAAACCTAGGAACATCGATCGGATTCAAAAAAGTGTTTGTTAGAATCTGTGTCTCTAGAAATATTTTTACACTGTAATGAAATTTTTCTGGAACAATCTCGAATAACTCGACGCATATGCATATAGCTTAAATTCGAAACGATACATTTATGTATTATTTAGATACGTTTTCATGTGTCTGGCAATGTTTCAGACATAAATATGAAATAGATTTTAGAGAATAATCGATAAAATGCAGGCTTCGTTTAGTGTTGTTTGGAAAATTTGGTTTATCTTCGTTACCAAGCTTCGTTTATAAACAATTTTCAAATTTATTAAATCAATGAGTAAAAGCATCTAAAATACTTACATTTTGTGCTCATAAGGACAACAATATGTTTTTAACCAAAAGTTAATAACTCGTTCATTATGGAACATTTGGAGTTAATATTGGGGCAAAGATTCATAATGAATTAAAGCTAATCCAGTCAAAAGGAAGTGGAATCAAATATATTCACATTTTACAACCAGCAGGCGTTTTGGCATAGGGGTAGCTCGTCTTTACAGTGATCTGGGCGTCCTGAGTCAAAATCCCGATTCAGGCATGGTTATTCTTCCTCTGTTCTATTTGTGAGATGTGTTAATGTGTAAAAAGGGGTGTGCAAGCGAATAAGTGATGCGTAAGTGGCAAAGTCATATTTTTGAGCTTAGCTGGTGCTACTAAAACAAGAAATGAAACCCTATAGGCTGAAACGCTCTCTTCGAAACAGCAAGCCTGTCCAATGGCAAATGCAGTAAGAAACAACACACTTTTCGGCCGTGATTCGATTACAATGGTTAGTGAGAATTATGCACTTCTGGAAAAAATAAGGAGTGTCTCTACCCGTTTCACAGAGAGTTATTGATGATTTGCGATTATCAACAAATATTTTGGAGTTCTATATGTAATGTTCATACAGTACGCAAATATAGAACCCATTTTCAATAAATTACGAAACATATGAGGAAGATATAAGGTTTCATTTCAAGGAAGACACCAAATCTTCCCATGCTCATGTATATATATATATAT
>JAPMOQ010037473.1:159541-172590 GCA_026543055.1 Argiope trifasciata | reverse complement strand
ATATAGCCGAATAATATGTCACTTAAATATTATGTGACATTGTGCTAATAAAACTGTTTTAAAATTCATTAAGTATATGTGAGCTTTCCCTGCATCATATCCTTTCCAAGAATACGTTTTGCTGAAAACAGATTCAGTTGTGAAGTCTTTATTTACTTTCAATACATTTCGCGTTATATGCCTATAAATTGATGCCCTTAATCATGATGTATTTAAAGACTAGAAATAAATTTGCATGAAGACTCTTTTATAATAGCAACTAGCAATTAAAGGGTTTGCTGCAAAAAGCATGTAGCTTTAAAGACGTGGAGATATTTAAAGTCACATGCACAATCAGGTGGGGAAAAAGTCCTTGTTCATTGTTCCAAAAGAACGCAAAATATAAGAAATCCAATCTTAGTTCAACCGTTACTCAAGGGAAGGAGCTGTCTGTCTTATTGAAATTTAGAATTTTAAGATTTTTTTTTTTACGGCTATCTGCAAACTTGAATAATTGGCGCTACCTTCTTTTTGCAGCAAACTCTTCTATTATAGGAAAGAGATTATACAAGAATGCAGTATTCTACAATCAGAAAAGGAAAATCGGTGTCCATTTATTTGAAGCAACATTTGAAATTCTGGGTATATTACTCCGTAAGAAAAATTAACCAAAACTTGATTTTTACAAAAAATATAAAATTCCTATCTTAAACAACATGTCTATAAGAAAAAGGCTGAGAAGGCCAGGCCAATATTTTCAGTGATTTTTTAATTCAGTGATAAGAATGACAAACTTATGCCAATGACCACAAATGGCGTCCGTTCATCGTCTATTCGTAGCCATAGAGGCAGAGCTCGGGTTATCCAAAATTGATTTTCACTCTATTCATCATCAAAATCTTGTATTCAGCATTGTTCCTTGTCCTGAATTCTAATCATACCGATTCCGATTAAAATGACGCGTTAGACTCTATCGTAGGCCACCGACGGATTTACCAGAAATAATGTTTCGAAATAAATTCCTTCCCCCTCACTCCCCGATCCCAAATCAGTTTCTAATCAACTCTCGAGATGAGGGAGTTTTGTTTCAGAACGGATTTGCGGGGAGGAGAGAAATACTAACTCCGGCGAATATCCCGACCTCTGGTAGTTGCTGACGAAAGCTACCAGAAAGCTTTCATTTATATGCTGAATCGTCATTGTTAAATTGATGGATCTTGAGATATGTAACGATTTCTTATACTTATAAGTCATCTGATGAATTCGTGATTTATGGTTTTGGGTATTGTTTCAAGAAAATCTTAACCATTTCTCAACTTCCGAATACTTATAAATATTGTTTGTCTCAAATATATTTCAGATATTGTTTGATTACTCAACTTGCATATTAAATCATTTGGCATACTGAAGTCTCTCTATAAAAAATGTAGATTTATCTTTTCTGTGAAACGAAATTAAACGTTTGACTGCTTGGCGCGTTTTTGTATTCTTCGCCAAAAATGCGACAGACATTTTTCCTTTTCATTCAACACATAGTTTCTGCTTCATAGCGTCATCTTTTTTTTCCACATTTACCTAGATTATCCAATGGTTATAAAACTAAATATACATTTTAGATATAACATATCACTTGGTGAATTAATTTAAATCTATAAAAGATTTAGATTTATACCTATGGAATTAAATAAACAGTTTAACTGCTTTGGGAAATTCTTAGCACAGGTTTTTAAAATTTATTTTTGTATTCCACACCAAAACTGAGACATACGTCAGTTCTTCAATGCGCAGGAATTTCAGCACATGACTTATGCCCCAGAACATCTTTTTTTTCCTACATCGACCTAAATTATTCCAAAGTAGTAAAGTTAAATTTATATCTTTAACTATATATAATATATCACATGGAAAATTCAAGTGCTGCTGTAAAATTTGTCGTCTACGAAAGGAAATTAAATGTTTTATTCTTTGGAAGATTCTTGGTGCAGTTTTGTATTCCACACCAAAATTTCAGTCTCCTTTTAATACTTGAAAATTTCAACACATAACTTCTATCTCTCTTGTTTTATTTTTCCACATCGACTTAACTTATCGAAAGTTTCTAAAGAAAAATACATATTTTAGCTATATAATACAGCTTGGCGAATTAAAGTGCTGCTATAAAAGATTTATATTTATCTTCGCTGCGAAATGAAATTAAATATTTCACTGTTTTGAAAGCTTTTTGTCAAGTTTTTGTATTTTACCCCAAAACGGTGAAAGATGTCAGTCTTTTTTAGTATGCTGAGGTTTCTGCACCTAATTTTTGTATCATCTCTCTTTTTTTTATAACTATTTTCTAGATCGATATAGCTCGTTTAAAGGTTGTTAAGTTAAATATACATTTTAACTCTATCATATCACTTCGTGAATTCAAGTGCCATCGCAAAATATTTAGATTTATTTTTTTGTGAAATAAATTAAATCGTCTGACTGTTTTTGAGGTTTTTGGTGGGCTTTTGTTTCTGTGTTAAAACTGTAAGATTCCATCTTTTTAGTATAAAAAGAGTTAAATAATGTCTGCCTAAATCTTTTAACACTTTTGTTACGTAATTCGAAAATATATTGGGCCTTTTTCTACATAAAATTGAATTTAAATGAAGTGTTCCTTATTTGATATCGCTAATAATGTAATATTATATGTTTTTTTTTATCAATGAAGAATTTTTGCAACTTTCTGATAATGAACCTGTTTGTAGAATTAGAATTATTATTGTTTATTATTGGAAATTCATTTAAAACGAAAATTCGTTGAAAAATATTAATCAGAAAATCATTTCGCTTATAATGTTTCACCTAAATCATTAAAACTTGTCTGTCTTATATTAGCCTCAGTATTTGTATTAAAAACGCAATTTTATTTCACTAAAAGGAAGAGCTTTTTTTAAATTTCTATATAATTTATATCATTTTAAATATAATAATATATAACTTATAAGTAAAAAAAAATTAGTCAATTTTTCACTCATGTCCTTTTAAACTAAACCTACTAATTTTATGTAATTAAAAGTTATTAATTTTCCTAGATGAAAATATTTCATTTAACATTTTAAGCTTTTAATTGTTATTTAATCAATTAACTTAATTAAAATTTGATTATAAAAAGGTGGCCTCATATTGTGATGAATTTAGTGTCCTTGATTCTATGACTATTATCAATCATAATCATGATTTGTAATTAAAAATGTAAAAAATTGAAACGAGTGGAAGTAATAAAAAGAATATAATTTAGTACTCTTAAAAATGTTATTAATTATTTTTCTTGTTAGTATAATAAATATTTTACCAGTTGTTATCGCCAATCATTAATGTCAATTTTAATGAACTATTTTACATTATTTTTATCATATTTTTACCATTTCCTTGCACAATAATTCCGATCCTGATATAGATTAGACTATGCTTATCCCGATATAACCAGTATTATGCTTTTGCAATTGAAAATAAACTAAATGCAAATCGCCTTAATTTGAAAAACTGCATTATATTGAAAAAAGCCAATTTATTCAATGTAGTGCCTTAAATGAATATTGAATTTATCCCAGATTATTTCGGAACAACAAAATATTAAAAAAAAACTTTTTCTTCAAAATGTAAATTGCCTTAATTGAAGAAATGCCTGACATTGAAAAGAGCCAATTATTTCAAGGTTGTGCCCTAAACAAATATTGAGTTTATCCCAAATTATTTCCCAGCAACAAAATATCAAAGCACACTTTTTCTCCAAAATCTTTATATCTTTTTTCAACCGAAGATAGAGACAAGGGATATTACCTACACCAAATCTGTTCTCACCGTTACAGAACGTCACGCGACCGGTTTCTCCTAGAGTGCACTTTTCCTTTCGAAAAGAGGGGGTTGGCAAACGATCAATGGTCATCTGTCTCCACTCCCAGGCAAGATAGACAGGGGCGGGTGTACTTTCCCCTCACAGCGTAAAGAGTTAATTGCTGCTTGAAAGAGATAAAGTCCTTCTTTTCCACAGTCTCTTCACTCAGAGCAAGGTAGTTGGGGAGGACCCTGAAAATGAAGATGGCAGGTAGTGTAGGCAGTCTTATATTTGCTTCGCCGTCTCTGGTTTCTTTACTTTTTTTCCATACGTGGGTTAGATTTCTTTGGTAAAGAAGGTTGGTACCACGCTAACTTGAAGTAATGTCTAGGAAAGTTTAAGTAATCAGTGCTTCATTGGATAAAATGGATCGATTAAAAGCGGGGATGGTTCAGAATGTTACAGCATTGGATGGGCATCGTCTTCTTTGATTTCCAAAATGCTTTTTCACAATCTAGGATTATGTTTTCTTCGGAAATCAGGTCGATACCTTGCAAACATGAAGTGGTATCCCAAATGTTTTAAGTAATCAAAAAGAAGAATTGATTAAAAGATTTGGAGATTCTGAATATTATAATATTTCAAGGGGGAATCTTCATGGTTCCGTATATGATGTTATGCAGTTTTAAGAATCAAAGAGAAGGTCATAAAAGGATTTCAGTATATTTCGAGTAATCTTTAAAATTTACAAAATAACCATTAAGTAAAAAAAATTGTACCTGTGTATTTGTTTATGTACGGAATAAAATTTCCCCCCAATTCCTACGTTAGGCCAGATTACATCACTTATTTGTCCTTTATTCTGAATATGTCTCATTTTGGTTTTAAAGGGATAAATTGACACATAAAACGCCAATGAACTGAAAGTGCCAAGTTCAGCAGAATTCCTCTTAAAATGTGAAACACCGAAATTTTATTAATGAATTTAATTTACTTCAGTATCTAATAATGTCCTAGAATAACCGTGGAATTAGAAGATGATGATAATTATTCTAACATATAACCCCTTTACTATACGGATTGATTATAGTTAACCTTCCACTTTGAAAGGGTAATAAAAGGAAAACAACTGGTTCAAATATTATCAAATTTCATAATAGTTTTAAGAAAGTCATGGGAATTCCTTTCCCATAAAAAAAATCAAAACCAGAAGAAGAAACGGCTCTGTATGCAATATTATTTTTAAAAAAATAGAACTTGAAGACAGAGTTTTCAAATGCTTTAAATAGCTTCTAAAATGTGTTATAAAGCATGTTCAATGTAATATTTATCATTTTCTCAAAGCAAATTGAATCGCATTACTGCATCTTTATCAAGAGCTCTTAGCATATCTCTCGGCGTATAAATTTTACTGAATGATACTTTTGCAAAGCACTTCATTGACTGCTGTCGCGTTTATTGCGACACTTAACCAGAAAAGCAGGGTTACAGATACTGTCGATTCTTAACAAGAACTCTGAAAATCAGGCTCACTTTTATCTGGAAAACCAAATGACGTATAAAGCGCATCTGCATAAATCATTTATTTTTTTCTTGCCGTATACCAATTACAAGATATTGCGATTTTGCGTAGCCCAACAAACAGTTTCGTTTCAGAAATGATTAAGAATATTTTAAACTGATGTATGTATGTCTTACTTTGTTTTAAAATGTTCCATACAGCGGCATTCCGTTTCCCAGTGAGAATTTGTGAACTTTTTTGGCATAAAAGACACTCCCACGACATCCTATAAACTATTACCAAATTTTATAACCTTCGGCTGAGTAGTTTTCCTTTTATGAGAATTTAAAATATTGAAATAATTATAACAACCCTGAACATGTGGATGGCCCATGATCCTTCCAGCCTCTTTTAAAACAACTGTTTTAAGCAATTGTCAAAATTTTCGAAAACTTCTAATCAGTCCTTATCCTCAGTCCCTATATTATTAAATGCACAATACTTGCTCAAATTCGATAAAATAATTTATCAATATATTTTGCGGCTCTTAGGATAGAATAGGCAATTTGTTTATTGAAAGAGATTTGACAATTGTTTCAAGCTGCCTAATGTAAACAAGTTGGAAATTTACTACTATTTATCGATCAAAAATCATTTGACACTGAAAGATAAATGATCAGTTTATTTTCTTACGACATTTAAATATTAAACTAAAATAGAAATTAAGTTTTGATTAAAATATTATGCAATTTAAAAAATATAACAGCGAAATTTCTAACAAATTTTGGATGATCTTCTAAATTGGAAGAATTTTTCTAAACAATTCTTTCTTAGCAGGGAAAATAAATATATCTTTCTCAATTTTTAAAGCACAAGATATACTTTTGGATAGAAAATACTGATATATACGCTCCCAATTTGAGCTGATACGTTTTTGTTTCTTAAAATATTTTCAATCTGTTTTATTCAAAAATATTACTATTTTCTTTTATCAAAAATTTCATCTTGAATAAAATCGTATATCTTAAATTTCAGTACTTGTTAATAAGTTCATAACACATATAAGTATCAGAACAATTTTCTGAACCATTCGAAATCTTTCTAAGGCATTAGCAAGTACGCTGTGTCTTTGGAATGAAATTAATTTATTTTTATTACCTTATCATCACTAAAATGGCATTCCTTAAAATAACTATGTTGCGTGATTTCTTCACTTCTATTTAATCAAAAATTAAGAATCCAAAAGGAAAATGTGAATAGCGTGACAAGAGAGACATTTCATTCCTTTAACCCGAAATTTTCGTGGAAAAACATAATTTTTATTTTCAGATTTTGAGTATCCGTACAACAAAAAAGTTTTAGCCAATTCCGGTTAGAATCAGAGCTAAAGTGGTAATTGGATTTAAACACTGCATAATTCAAGGCAGACGATTTCCTGTGTTTGTTCTCGCTTGCCAATTGTCACGTGGCTTCTCACGTGACTAACAGTCATTTATTTGCCAGACGATTCCTTCTCCATTCCGTCGACTTCAGCGCTAATATTATGGATGTGTATTTTGTCATACATCTGTTTTCTTTCTGGAATGATAAATAATTCATTTACAACTAATTGAAATGCATAACTAAAAAGTTCTCACAGGATTACAATATTAATTTGAAATTTCGTCGAATGAATGAAAAATTAAGCTTTGGAATATTATTCTTGTAAATCAAGAAATTGCAGGTTTTCTCAGCTTACTAGAGTATGACGATATCTAATAAATATGTATAAACCTTTTTAATATATTAGTAAAATTGCGTACTTAAAATATTTTTATTATTTATATTATAAGTATTATAATTATATATAAATAATTACACTGATGCATGTTGAATTTGTATCTTTGAAACTACGTAAAATTATCTTTTTTTACTGAAAAATATCTTTTTCCTTTTTATTTTGGTTAAAACTTTCTCTAGAGACATTGTAAAAATCCGAATTAAATTAACTATTTTAAAAATTAAGTATTACTTATTTTTTTAGTATTTATTCTTTTTATTGACAAATAATAACCTTATGCTTAAATACTTATTATAATATGCACAGTATTTAAAAAGTGCATTCATTTCAATAAAGCATATTGAAAAAAGTACAATCACACAAATGTAAAATTTTAATAGAATAATGTATTAAAGGGCCTGTTTATTCATATATTATATCAAGCATTAATGATTGCAAAAGGGAAATCCCTCAAAGGAACAAAATATCCATCATTATTTTTCCATGCACAATACATGTTCATTCATAAATATTCAGAAAGTACTTAAGAAAATTTTAAATTGTTTCACATTATATTGAAGGTTTTTAGCTGTTTATATTTTTTTTGATACCTGATACTTAATATTCAAAGGAAAAAAAAAGATTTTTCTTTAAAAGAGTAAAATATGATTATAAAATATTTTAATTATATATATATATAATATATTAATTCAATAAACCTTTACATTTAAAAAGCATTTAATGGTTATAAAATATTTAGAATTTGTCAGATAAGAAAGCATGCGAATCCATATTAAATCTACAACACTCATTATTATATATAAGCAGTATCTGCACAGCTTTACACGCCACATAATATCCAAGTCTAAACAATTAGCTTTAAACTTAAGTCTAGACTCCGTCCAATATGACATGAGCATATCACGCAACGTCAAACAAACAAAAAAAATATATTTAAAATTCATCAAAGAAATAACTACAAAACAATTTTTATCACATGTTCAGAAAAATTCAGATTGTCAAAAAGTTAACAATATAATACGTAGAGAAAACAATTCACTAAAAATATGCAATAGAAGAGCTGTTTTAAAATTTAAAAATACATATAAATAAGCTATTGTACCCACAGTCACCACTTGTTTATCAACTTTATATAAACTGATATAAAAATAAAATTTAGCTTGCTTCATAATATTTCATTGTAAACTACACTGGCTTTTTTTCGTCTTGGCACCAAGATAAAAAAGATTTTGTTTGTATTTAACTGTAAAAAGTACCACATAGACTTCAATATACCAAATTCTTCCTCAATAAATGCCCTACATAATGCTACAAATATATCCGCTATCATTTAATTTTTTGGAGTATAATGAGTTTTGAGTTACTTTTTAAAATGAAACTAAACAAAGGAATGTATGCACACTATAGTTTTCGCAAATGCGTACTATAATTTTGCTATTTGTCTGTGTGCTATTTGACGCTTTTCGCTCATGCGCGGATAAGTGAAAAGAACAGATACTGCTTTTTCACGCATGGATGAAACGTATTAGGAAAATAATTAAAATCACAATTATAAAACTAATTTTTTTATTTGGATACGATTTCAATGAATTGTAACCTTCCCCTTCAAATGCTTAATAAAATGGTATGAATATCTTAAGAATTTCTTGAGATTTTTTTTTCTCTTTAAAAGATACACATGCTTTCAGGAGACTTCATTTTATACTATGTATAGATATCATGAAAATCAATAGTCAACGTATACAAATAAATATAACTTCAGCTAAAAAATCAAAGAATATAGTAATAATTGCATAATGAATTTTTCATATCATTATATCTTTTTACGAAAAAATCAAAACACTTTTTTGCATCATTAAAATTGATTTTATTTCAGGATTGTATACAAATACATAGCTGTTTTTTATTCCAGTTTCTTTAATCATTTTTTAATCTGTCAGAAGTGAAAAAAAATAATATTCATTTCCTAAGTGTATTATTTCAAATCCTAAAAACAAAAGCAGGAAAGGAATTATTTCAATTCTAGAGCAAACCCATTATACTTTCCAAACCTAAGCGACACTGAGCGCAAAATAATTACATCTTCATACATTATTAAGCCCCAGTAAAACCAACATTAGGAGCATTACTCTTCCAAACTCAACTCCCATGTTCCAAATAAACCCCCTGTTTTATTTTGGATTCACTAAATCTACAGCTTAACTGCATTCCGAATTAAAACACGCAAAGCACTAACTAATCATTCTAGACTTGCTGATGTATGCGGTCTAGTTATCTCTAGAACCTCCTGCAGAACACCGCCAAATGCTCATTTTTAGCATTCCGTGGCTTTTCCCCAGTGATGTGTAATCCAATAACCGGAAAATTCATTTCAGTTAAGCCCCATCTCAGCACTTTTCCCCGCGTTATTATTTATCACTTGGCGATTTTTTTTTCCTTCGCCAACCACGGCGCCATCTACTGGAGGAGAAAGGCCGTTAATCCCATGGTATAAAATTGTCACAGATAAATCATGTATAAATATAGACACCACATCTCGTGTAAGTTAGAAATGAAAAGACCTCTGGTAGTAAAGTCCATTTCCCGGGAGGGTCTATGCCCGTAGGGGGAGGGATTGAAACGTCGTGAAAATTATAGATGGTTGATAGAGAATCGATTGATAGATTCACGATAGATGGGATCAAGTATCGCCTGAAGTCTTTTTTTCGTCCTATTTCGGCTGGATTTTTGATTCTAAGGTATATATAAATAACTTTTCATTCCTGAGTTTCCAAGATTGTCGATAAATAGCATCCGGTTATTCAGGAATGTCGATGTGGTTTAAAAGATCCGATCTTTTTCCAATTGAGGTTGGTTTTGATGGGGTTTTGTACCCTCGATTTTTCCTTTTTTAGTATTGCGTAATAGTTTAGAGTACACAATTTTTTTAATACTTTTGTCATGCCTGGAAAAATCAATTATTTCTTTACTTCTTATTTTTTTATGTGCACATGTGATAAAAAGGCACTATTTTTATCACACATTATCAACAAAACATATCGCATATCAGCAATTATTCAAATTTTATGTTGTTAGAAGTATATTTTAATAACAGACGCAAAATAAATTGAGTTTTACTATAGTAATGTATGAAATGTTCATAAATTGTTATCAAATATAATCTATATTAATAATCTAGATGAATGTGGGGGGTAAAATGCAATATTACAACAATTATTTCAATTTTATTTTGTTAGAGGTATATTCTAATTGCAGAAGCAAAAGAAATTGATTTTAAATATAATAAGAAAGGAAATAAATTGTAAAGAAATGTAATCTGTACTAATCATAAAAATAAATATGTGCGTGTGTTTGCAATAAAAATTCACCATTACAAATATTATTCAAATTTTATGCTGTTATAGGTATATTCTGATTGCAGACACGAAACAAATTCATTTTAAATATAATAATAAAGGAAATGTCATCGATTCTAACCAAATATAATTTATACTAGTAATAATGCCGAATGTGTGTGTGTGTGTGTGTGTGTGTGTGTGTGTGTGTGTGTGTGCGTGTGCGTTTTATGTTTAAAATGCACTGAAAATTTAATTGTGTGCATAAGTTTCCCAAAAGGAAGACACATATTATGACAGCAAAATACTATTCACTTAATTTTTATACTACATGCTTTTTTTTCGTATACTTAATGTAACAGCAAAGTTACAAAATTTTCCATTGTTAGTTTTCAACAAAGAAAAAGAATCATGGAATCAAATTTTAAATAAAAGAACGAAAATTATTTGAAATTTATTGCACCAATAAATTTTTTCATTGAAAATTGTTTGAAAATATGCTGGTTATTAAAACACTTTTCAACTGTTATGAGTTGAATACGCAAGTAGGGATAATCTATAAAGCAAATGGAAAACATGATATCCTTCAAACCACATAATTCTATAATTGCCTGGTTTGGGAATTAGTTAAGTTATAAATTCTAAATTTAAAATGAGAATTAATTTAATTGGATAAAGATATTAGCAGAATTTAGTGAAAATACTACAAAGTAAACTAAATTAAGAAAGTGAAGCTAATTAATAAACTAAATAACCACTATCTTTTACTTTAATTCCACATCATCCATAATTAAACTTACCAGATTAATTTACTTCACCATTTTATGCTAAGAAACCATTCTACAATGATAAATTAATAAATATATATTAAGCCACTTCATTAAACCATTCTTCATTTCCAATTAATATAATAAAATAATTTCTAAACAGCATTATTCATAGAAATTTTGCTGGATAGGGAAATCATCAACTCTGTTATGGAAAAAAAAAGTCTAAGTGAATAAAGACACTCAGACGATTCATTGTATCATATCAAAATTTGATAAAACACTGCATAAATAAACTAAATAGCCTATGATTCAAGTTTTATTTTCTACCTCGCGTTTCTGTCATATAACTAAATATATCAGAATAATCGATGTCTAAGTTTCTTTATTATAAATTATTTCACGAAGATAAAATAGATACATAATAAATCACTTCACTCAATTATCCTTCAATTTCCATTATTATAATAAAATAACTCCCGACCCATGTTATTCTCAGGATAATTTCCTGGGGAATTAAATTATGAATTCATTTAAGAACAAAGTAAAATCATTGTAATTAAATGAAAGCATTAAAGTAATTCATTGTCGTTTTTTAAATTTGATGCATGGCTGAATTAATAGCATAAATAACTTCTATTCCCTGTTTTATTTTCGATCTCATGCTTCTGTTACATAATAAAATATACTAGAATAACCAATTTTTAAATTTTGTGATCCGAAATTATTCTACGAAAATAAAATAAATAAACCATCTTTTTAAATCATCTTTCGTTCTCTATTTTTATAACAAAATAACTCCCGAACTATATTATTCGTGAAATAATTTCCTGTAGAATTAAGTTATTAACTCATTTAAGAAAAAGTGAAAACTATCTAATTGAATAAAAATATTAAGACAATTTACAATTCAATGTTGAATAATGAAATTTGATACATCATTGCATTAATAACTTAAATATCTTCTATTCCATGATTCAGTTTCTACCTCACGCTTTTGTCGCATAATTAAACATACCAGAATATTCTATTTCTAAACTTTGTGATCGGAAGCCATTTTCCGAAGGTTAAATAAGTAAATATATATAAACCACTTCATTCTATTATCCTTATCCACTGTGATAACATTCAAGAACTTTATTACCATCGATACCACGTTATACAAAGGATGTTTAACTGGACAGTTAAGTTATAAATTCACTTATTAAAAAGTAAAATCCAACTAACTGAGTAAAATCCTTAAGACAGTTCATTGATGCATATTAAAATTTAATGCATTCTTGAGTTAATAACAAAGATGACCTCTATTTCATGTTTTATTTTCTATCCCACCTTTTCTTTTACATAACCTAATATACCAAAATAATTCATTTCTAAATTTTCTGATCGGCAGCCGTTCTCTGAAGATAAAATAAATAAATAAATATAAACTATCTCTTTCCGTTATTCTTTGACGTCCTCTATTGTAACAACGAAGGACTCTATTATTTCCAAAACCATTTTATTTGAAGGATGCATTGATGAAAGGTTAAGTTATAAATTCCTTTATTAAAAAGTAAAATCCATCTAATTCAGTAAAATCATTAAGACAGTTCATTGATGCATATTAAAATTTAATGCATTCTTCAGTTAATAACATAAATGACCTCTATTTCATGTTTTATTTTCTATCTCACCTTTTCTTTTACGTAACTAAATATACCAAAATAATTCACTTCTAAATTTTGTGATCGGAAGCCATTCTCTGAAGGTAAAATAACTAAATAAATAATAAGCCACCTTTTTCTATTACCCGTATCCCTTATTACAACACTGAAGAATAATATTACCAACGTAACCATGTTATTCATAGGATGCATTCCTGGAAGGTTAAGTTATAAAT
>JAPMOQ010037473.1:140254-159531 GCA_026543055.1 Argiope trifasciata | reverse complement strand
AATAACCTAAATAGCTCCTATTTCATGTTTTATTTTCTACCTCACGCATCTGTTACATAACTAAATACACCAAAATAATCTATTTCCACATTTTGTGATCGGAAGCCATTCTCTGAAGATAAAATAAATAAATAAATAATAAGCCACTTCTGTAAACCATCCTTCGTCCTCCATTATTATGAGCCACACATTCATGTTTCTGTATTGAACCTCTCCATCATCCCCGCTCTTAAAGTCCTTGATAACCGGAATTAGAGGATGAATCCATCCTTGCAGGAATAGCCATCCAATGGATGGTCAATTCTTTCAAAGGACTCCACAGTCCACACTAAAGGATGTTTTCCTTTTCAATAATGGATGACGGCGCTGAGGCCTTTAATGTGAAAGCTAAGGTTTAGTGAATCCGCCAGGAAATACTGTATTCAGTTACCGTAGCCGGTAGGAGAGACGACGTGGGTGAAAATTCCACTGGTAAGAAAAGAGTGTGTTACATATTTTATTTTTATTTCCTCCTGGTATTATTCGTATGAGTGTGTGGTCTAAGTACAGGGGTATTTTTTTATTTGCTACTATTTTCTTGATGTAAGTGAGGATAAAGGTAACATGCTAAAGTAATTGACTCTATATCTGTTATTCGTACGTTTCTTCTAAGGAAATAACAATGATGTACGTCAGAAGTTTGCAACATGAGGTACTGATATACTTGGAGGGTTAGAAAAATAGGGTTGCAGAAACGGAAATCAAACGTCTAAATTATTAAAATAACACGAAGAGTGGTCTTCCCAAAACTTTGCAGGATACCCTCTGTTATCCCAGAGAACTCTGTTCATGGTAGAATAGTTAAAAAATATTAATTTTTGGCGAGAATTTAACATTTTTACTGAATCTATTGTGTCATCCTTGGCAAATTACTTGGCGATTAATTGATGGCATGTAGTTAATGGTATACAAAAAAACTAATTTACATTTTATACGAATCTCCCAGCTATTTAAAACAAACTTTTGGTGCAATCAGAAGCATAAAATGCCATAATAAATGTGATATATTTAAGTTATTGCATTTTGAAATGCTAATTTTACATGCTTCTGAAATTTTAGACAAGCAAATAATCACCCTTCTCTATCGGATTTGGCTCAAACTTTGAAAAGTGTTTGAACAGTAAATTAAATATGAGTTTTATCAATTCTTTTCGCCTTCTAGTTATCTTATCAACTTATATTCAAATAACTGGACAGGTAGACTTTCTCTGAATGGAATTTGCTAAAAATTCCGTACAAAGAAAGAGTTAACTACAAAGCGAAAAGAGTTAAAGAAATAAAATTCAGTACTCAACTTATCAACGTATATTTGAACAACTGAACAGACAGACTTTCTCTGAACGGAATTTGCTAAAATTTTGGCAACAGCTTTTTTTTTCTGCATACAAAATTTCATTTATCAAACTTAAAGCGCAGTTCTTTCTCTAGAGTGTTATCTCATTTTGAGTTATTAAATTGTAAGTATAGTTTAATCAAGGATTTGGTGTTTGTTTGTTGCGGAATTTTTTTCAAATACACATTGACTGTGTTTTACTTCTCGCATTTTATGTTTTCTTATCTATTACAATGAAATTTTATAGCACCTATTTTACTTGATTTTACAACTTTTTCTCCATACAGTGGGTATCCCCGAATGAATTTTCATTGCAACATCGTTTTGCAATATTTAATCTTTTGTCAGTCCATTAATATTTTACATTCAATCATTATTTATTGCTTTCAATTCATCTCTTTCTCCCAGTCATTCCACACAAAAATGTCAAATAGTTTGCCACTTACAATTCACACGATTTGATGATAAATTAAGAAATAAATATTCAATACCTTTCTCCATGATGTTTTATCATTCAATAAGGCGTCCAAGTTTTATCAGGACTGAAATTCTAAGAGACGAGATTCCATTCTGTTTGCATTTTAGAAAAGCATATTTTTTTCTTAAGATTTCGAATTTTATTTTATTTATTCAGGAATATGAATAAAACCTCAAAAACTCCATTCTGGACACTTTTCAAATCTAAAAAGAAGAAAAAAAGAAAATAGTAATAAGGTGCTCTTTTGTCAAAAAAGTCACGAAAAGAGTCTTTTGTCCAGTCTCGCGAATTTTCGAAAGTCGTCCATCACAAAAGACACTCAGGAACACAAATCTCTCGTGTTTATTGGACATGGAACTATAGAAGAAGCCTTTTGGTGCTCCATTTTACATCGACCAATCAAAATTCATCACGTGATTTTCATGACAAACTCAAATAGCAGTGTGATGTAATTATGGAAAAAATATTTTCGTGATTGTGTTGATTTGGCAACTTCATTGCTTTTGAGAAGAATTATTTACAAAATCGTTTGCTCTTTAACAAATCAAAGCATATTTGAATGATTGATTGATTTGGAAGAAAATATTTAAAGAGAAATATGAAAATTATAAAAGGCGAGAATTTCGACTTGTTCAGAAAAAGCTTTTAAGAGATCATTTTTTAAAACTTGAATTTCCATCAATTAAATAAGAATAATAATGATCATGCTTGCTACACGAATTTTTGTGTGTTATAATTGATAACTTAATTGTTTATGAGAAGTGATTTTTGTAAAATCGTATGCTCTTTAGCAATCAAAACAGATTTGATTGATTGATTTGGAAAAAATATTATTTCACAGTGAAATATGAAAATTATAAAGAGTTTCTATTTGATTTTGAAAATAATGATATGAAAATATTTTTGAATTTCTATGAAATAAATAAGAATAATAATGATCATTAAGACTAAACACATTTTTTTCAATATTTTATTAAAAATAAATGCAAATATGGTCGAATATTTTGACAGTAAACATTTCAACATTTTTCAAAAATTCGATCACAATATTTGGATAAATCTATACATTGAAAATATGTTAAGGCATTTTGAAAATATGTTAAGTTATGTGTAAGTCTGTGAAGAAAATATTTCAAAATCGGAACTAACATGGCGAGCAGAGTATAGCATAGGGACTTAACATCATATTGTAGCTTTCGAGCAAGGAATTTCAATATTGGATTCCATTCTTGCTTGCATCTCTGTCAACTTCATGTGCATAACAGAAAGAATAGTTAGTCTCGAAATTTGCAAGTATTTTGAATATCTACAAGGATTATGGAACTGAAAAAACTACAGGTTGTTTATTTCAGACATATTGGATTTGAATTATTAAGGATGTATATTTCACAAATGCATTGCAAATTTGGTACATATCAAATCCCTGCATATAATATCAATTCAGTTAATATGAAGTTATAGCTTGTATAATTGCAAATCCTTCACAAAAATCTAAAAATGCATTTGCCGTAAATTTGTGATACCACGTCATTTTCTTTTTGTTTATGAAATGCTCGATATAGATTTAACTCACAATATTTCAAATACCAATAATTTAATTATTACAGGTGTGTTACATGGAGACTGGAATCAATTAAAATCTGATTCAATATTTTCCTCCTATATAACATCCTTTCTTCTCTTATAAAAAGCATCTATATCCAGCGAGTGAGATAAAGATTTACTTTTTTTCATTCAATTGTATTTCATTCAATAATATTTTTTTTTACATCATAGTGAAAAGCAGGTGATTTCTTTTTCAATTTACATATTTAATCTCATAATTATTTATTTTTAGTACAATTCCACTACAAATATGCAAAAACGCAATGCAGATAAAATTCCTTTATAAATTTATTATTTAAATTGCACATCTATTATAGGATTAGATATTAAAATCATGTAATATGACTTTAATATCTAATTTAATATTTAATTACATTTTCATTAAATTTTGTTAAAAATAAGTTAGTAAAAGAATTGTGTGTGTGTGTGTGTGTGTGTGTGTGTGTGTGTGTGTGTGTGTGTATGTCGTTATAATTCCTCATGTGATAATTGAAAACTCCTCCCAAGGGTAACAGTAACAAAAAAGAGATAAAACAACAAATAAATTAAAACCAAATTTGATTTCTATGAATTCATTTCAAACTGGGAACGTAGTCCGTCTACGGATAATCAGCATATATGTTTATGTTTTTAAGGCATCAAATAAAAAAAAGCAAAATGGTAAATAAAAAAAAAACTTTACATAAAGTTTCGTTACAAAAACTATATCATCGTAACAATTTATTTATTTATTTCATTTTGTCTCTGTATTGTTTATATGCGAAATATTTCGAAAATAATTCCTAACGTGAAGGAAATGGCTTTTGTAAAATTTGTAGACTTAGCTCCAGTTTGTATCTAATTTATTTAAAGGAGCAATTGTCTATTCAAATACAAACATCAAATTCATCATGCTGTTTGATTTCATGAAAAGTTTCGGAAGAAACACTTTTTTATATAGAAAGAACAGAAATATTAGATTTTTTAATATTGTTTTTTTATTTAAATTACAATAGAAGTTTGTTAGTAATTAGCTACTTTTTAATAACGTGATTTATCTGTAAGTCTTACAACT
The DNA here is from genome assembly GCA_026543055.1 of Argiope trifasciata. NCBI lineage: Eukaryota > Metazoa > Arthropoda > Arachnida > Araneae > Araneidae > Argiope > Argiope trifasciata. The sequence goes on along the minus strand of JAPMOQ010037473.1, from coordinate 155,022 downwards.
TATAATATAATATTTTTTTAATAAATATTTTAATTTTTAATAAATATGTTTTATAAAAACACGGTTTTTTAACGAGCAGAGTGTGCTGTTGTAAAAGTCTTAAAGTTTATATTTTCAGTATCTTTCACTGTAAGTTTCGTATTACATGAAGAAATTGAGATAAAAATATGATGCACTAATTAGGAAGGAAACTAGAGTTCAAGACGTATTCTACTCATTAAATATGGTTTATTTTCCTTCATAAAACTCTTAAAATTGTAATAAAACCAATATACAAATTTCCAAACTCAACTCAGCTTATATTACGATTTATTGACCAAAAGTCTAATGGTATTCAAGATTTTTATTTGTGAATAATTGAAAAAAATTTATATATGTGCAAACCTTCAGTTTCAACCCAACTTAAAGCTAAAGATTAATGGTCCGTAGATATATTACTTCAGTGTTAATTTACAATTTTTAAAATAAATGAATTAATGAATTCTGCTCTGAATTTAGTATTATCATTCATTGTCTCTAATGACCCATTTTAAAACTCTACTGAGTATTTATTTCAATGGTTACAATAAAATCAAGATTTTTCGTCTTAGTTTAGCTTAGTTTTGAAATTAACGCTCCGTTGATATACTACTTGAATATGAATTTTCTACTTTTACAACTAAATCAACTTAAAACTATCCTACTCCTGCTCGGCATATTATTACCATTCATTTTCATTATTGACTTACAATAAAATCACATTCAAGAGAATTAACACTTGTTAATAGCAACCAAATTAGTGTGATAATATCCTATGTTAGCTTAGCTTAGTTTTTCTGACTAACCTTCCTTTGACATACTGCTTGGATATAAATTTTCTACTTTTACACCTGAATCAGTAAAAAAATGTCCAGCTTGTAGTATAAACAATCATTGCCAATAATGACTCATAATAAAATCATATCCACGAATGTTTACTTTTAATAATAGCAACAAAATTATGAAGATGTCCTATCTCAGCATAGATTAGCTTTTGTAATTAACTTCCCCTGGATACATTACCCAAACATAAATTTTCTTTTAGTGCAACTAAATCAACTAAAACTTTTAATTCATCTCGGCATAGTATTGTCAATCAGTGCATCTAATACCCATAATTAAAACATATCTAGAAATGTTAACATTTAACAACTTTAATAAAATCAGCAAGAAAGTTAATTACCTTATCTTAACTTTTGAGGTTAAACTCCCCTTGATACATTGCACAAGTATGAACTTTATATTATTGCAAATATATCAACAAAAAAATTCTAATTCAGCTCGGCTTAGTATTATCAAACATTGCCTCTAATGACCACTAATTAAACCACATCCAAGAATATTAACATTTAATAACTGCAACAAAATCAACAATGAAATTTCTTATGTCAGCCTAACAGCTTTAGAGGTTAAACTGCCCTTCATACATTACTCAAATATGAACTTCCCACTATTGCAACTAAATGAACAACCCATTATTGCACTTCTCACTATTGCAACTAAAAAAGTTCATAACTCAGCTCAGTTTAGCATTACCAGTCATTGCCTTTAATGATCTACAATTAAATGACATCCAGGGATATAAACCTTTAATAACTGTAACAAAATCAGCAAGAAGATTCCTCATATACGCCTAACAAATTTGGGGTTAACGTCCATTTGAAACATTTCTCAAGTATAAACTTTCTACTATTGAAACTAAATCAGCTAAAAAACTTTCCTATTCAGTTCAGCATAGTATTACCAATCAGTGCCACGAAGTATCCATAATTTAATCTTATCCATTAACGTTTAATAACAGTAACAAAATTCATATGAATATAAGCAAAAATTAGCTTTTGGGATTAACGTCTCTTTGAGTACTTAAGAACAAATTTTTCTAATATTACAACTAAATACCAAAAAGAAACTTTATAATTCAGCTCGTCATAGTATTACCATCAAAGCCACAAAGTATCCATTATTTAATCTTATCCATTAATGTTTAATAATAACAAAAAAATTAATATGAAGGAATATTAAAAAAATAGACTTTTGGATTTACGTCCCTTTGAATACTCAAGTGCAAACTTTCTAATATTTCAACTAAATAACAAAAATAACTTTCTAATTCAGCTCTGCATAGTATTACCAATCAGTGCCATCAAGTATCCATAATTTAATATTATCCATTAATGCTTAATAATAGCAACATAATCAATATGAATATATATTACCAAAAATTAGCTTTTGGGATTAACGTCCCTCTGAGTACTCCAGTGCAAACTTTCTAATATTACAACCAAATAAAAAAATTTAAAAAAAACTTTCTAAATCGGCTAGGCATAGTATTGTCAATCAGTGTCACTAAGTATTCATCATTTAATATTGTCAATTAACGTTTAATAGTTGTAACAAAATTAATATAAATATATATTAGCAAAATTAGCTTTGGGGACCATAATTTAATCTTATTCATTAACGTTTAAAATAAAGACAAAATTAATATGAAGATATATTACCAAAAATCAGCTTTTGGGATTTACGTCCCTTTGAGTACCCAAGTACAAACTTTCTATTATTGTAACTAAAAAAAATAACTTTCTAACTCAGCTCGGTATAATATTACCAATCAGTGTCACTAATTGTCCATAATTTAATCTAATCCCTTAACGTTTAATAATAGCAACAAAATTAACATGAAGATAATCTAGCAAAAATTAGCTTTTGGGATTAACGACCCCTTGAGCAAACTTTCTAATATTGCTAATAAATAAAAAAAGCCTTTCCAATTCATCTCGGCATAGTATTTCCAATAAGAGGCCACTAAGCATCCATAGTTTAATCTTATACATTAACGTTTAATAACGGCAACAAAATTAATATGAAGATATATTAGCAAAAATTAGCTTTTGGGATTAACGTCCCTTTGAGTACTCAACTACAAACTTTCTAATATTACAACTAAATAACAAAAAAACTTTCTAATTCAGCTCAAATTAGTATTACCAAACATTACCTGCAGTTATCCATGATCAGGTCTCATCCACGTGTATTAACATTTAATGATTGCAACAAAATCAGCTCAAAGATTTCCTGTCTTTACCCAGCTTTACTATTAGGATTAACATCTCGTTTCTATACAACGCGTGAACCATTTTGAGAAGGACTTTGCAAATTTGATTAGTGGCCATATGACTAGGATGACACCTGAGCTATCCAATCTCCCACGCCACAACAGAAACAGGATATTTGACCACGAGACCAGATTAAACATGCATCAAATCCTGACATAAATTTGGTCAGGTTGGGATAGTTATATTAACATACCGTTTTGGATAACGCGATGGCTATTTTGGGATGGCTAATAATTTTGAAACGTGATGCAGCATTGTGGACCACACTAAAGCTTACTGACTTCAATACAGGAACGGAGATTGGATATTTGATCCTTTGCTACAGGTCTGTCCGAGGTGGTAAAATTGGTTTTCAAACTTGAAACCCTCATATCTCGGATTTAGATTTAATTTAGGTGACTGAAAACTTAAAAATCATAACTTGAGGCTCTTATATTATACTGTGAAAGTTAGTTCCATTTAAATAATATATGACTCACTAAATAAAATATGATCTAGGGTAAATGACCAAACTCATAGCAATAAATATAGTTACTATACTTAATTATTATTTACATATAAGATAATTATTATTGATTTACTTTTATATAATTTACGATTTATAGTAAGAATTAATCGACCCAAATATCATTGTATTAAAGAATTATTGTATTATTCTTGTGATTCGTTTAATATTTGTTCAGAATTCTCAAGTTTAATATTAGAAAATGTGGTTAAAATATTTTCGTTTAATATTGATTAAACACAAAAAATATATTTATACGACGAAAAGATAATTTTTTGAAAACTGAGATCGCTCAAAATTATTTGTACTAATATATTCGTATGTTATTATAAAAAACGTTAAAATTTAATTAAAATTTTAAACCTCCAGGATAGCTCTACCCAAAACTTTCTCGCATAATCTGTGATAAAGTTGATACTTCCAAGAATGACCTGCATGGAGTTTGCGTACAATAGCTACAAAATATTAACCCTCAACTTGAATTTTGTATTTCTACTGAATCCATTTGTCTCCTCGGCGAATTGTTTGGAGTTTAATCCTTGGTAAATAGATGCGGTTGAGATCCGATTTTTTAAAATTATAGATGCGCCTTTGACCACCTGTAGGTGTAAGGAATAAGTTGATCAAGTTTCATCACAATCAGTTGAATGATACGGCAACGCATAAGAGACTTACTGACAAACATTCATTTTTATTTATATAGATAATGATAATATCTATATAAACTGTTCTATTGTTCAGAATTTTCGACATGAAATATTTCTATTAATTTTTCAACAAATGAAACACATTACAGGATATTTAGTATCGTGCGTTCGACTCCCGGTTTGAGCACGGTTGTTATTCTGTGTTCTATCTGTGAGTAGTATAAATCCGCCCCCTGTAAAAAGGGGTTGTGTAAGCGAATGAGAAGCATGAAGTAGTTGTACTCTTGGCCTTGTTATGTTGACTGTAAAATTTTGTTTTCTGTAACATCAAAAATAGATTGAAGGTACTAAGTATCACAGCTACCAATCTAACTAATATTTAATCAGAGATTGACTAGCATCTATAATTATTCCCTATTTAACTTAAATTTCGAGCTTTAATTCAATAACTCGAACTTTGCGCGTGAGTAATAACACGAATCAAATTAGTCATAAAACTCTGTTTACAGATAATAAGGATAGAGGCACGCATGTATATAAAAATAAAATCGTAATAGAATTTTACTTCGTTCAGCAGCTACTTCGTGTAAAATTGATAGATATTCATAAATATAGTTTACGATTTGTATTTTACTTATTTATACGCATAAATTTAATGGCATTAAGATAAGCATGGGTACATTTTAATATAATAATTTACAAGTTATTTATAATTACACTTCCCTTATAAACAACACCCTACAACGGAAGCGGAGAGTAACGAAATTAAGATTATAGACTATACATGAGGTACATTCATGGAATTTCAAAACAAAAGTCACAATGTCTACCTAAGGACGTTTTTCCAAAAAAAAAAACTTATTAAATGTAACATAATAAACGACAAAAACGGAATACAGTAACAATATCAACCTTTATTGGCAAGTTTCTGATCACCATGCCATTGAACCACATTAAGTAAAGGTAAGAAAAAAGTAACAATGCATTGTTTGAGGGAAAAAAATCAGTTTGCAGAAACAGACTCTAACGAAATTTCACAAGAAATGTTCTGCTGTTGCTTCTTATGGCTTTTTACATAAATGAGTCTTTGGACGAAATCAGCGATTTTAAGATAAGAGAGCTTCTCTTGTTTCAGTAGTACTATCTAGGTCCAAGAGTATGACTTAGCTAATAATGCGTTTCAACCATTTTTACAGCGCATACTTCATTCATACATTTCCTTTGCGACATACATCATCATCATCTACATTCATACATACATCGGATCGTAATTTAGACCTGAATCAGAGAACGATCACCTCTGATCTAGTATTCGCAGTAGTATTGTCTCGGCTTTGAGGACATTGTGGCCACGCCAGATTTATAATGCACCAGCTACCAAACACACGGGAGTCTTCGGCCGGTTATCCGGTCCTGTAATACAAGCATTAATCCTTCTTTGATATTTTAATAGTAAAGGGATTTCCAGCAAAAATCAATAGGTTCAGAATATCTTAAATACTATCAAAACTTTTCACATTTCTTATCCAATCTTCCTAGTTCCTTTTTCGAAGATATAAAATTGAGTACGGCTACTGAACATGTTATTTCCACTGTATCTAACAACTTTGACTATAATGGTGAATTTCCAAAACATTTAAGAAGAAACAAGTAATTTAGAATCTGAGAAAGTTTATTGGTGTGAAGAAATAAGATTTGCCGAACTTTCTAGTTGTGTGGAGAAAGTTCAGCTAAATGACCCACTCAGTAAGTGTATTCTGAAAACTGGAGTTCTTTATTGTTAAATTTCTTTCCAATTGTCAAATCATTTTCTATTTTGCCCTCTTGGAATGTTAAAAGTTTAGAGATATCAAGATCTCACAGTCTCCCTCAATTAGGGTTAAGCAGGAATCAAGTAATTTTTTGCCAGAATTCAGTGAGAAAACATTTAATATGCTCAGTGTTAAAACTCGATTTAATTCTCAATATTTTTACCAAGAGTACGTAATGTTTATGTTCTCTTTTTACACTAAATATATACAAGGATATATAAATAAATATCTCAATGATGAAAATCTCATAAAAATAAAAAGAAAGGAGTACAGTTATGTTGTCCATTGGGATTCAAAAATAAATGTTGGAAGTTTAAAGTCAACGGAGTTGCAAGAGTTTAATATGAATCCTATCCAGAAATGTAAAGGATAACGTAATTGCTCCATACATTTATCAACGTGCTTGATGTGAAGCTTAGAAAAGATGCAGATATCCTTTATGGCAATATTTGGTTTTTATGGCTATATTAAAAAGTGTATTGTTACGTACAAATAAAATTCCTTTAAACTTGTATGGCGTCTCACTTCTGGTGGGTGTATGATGTAACCCAGTCAACAGATCTCAATAAAAAGTAATGACGTTTATTAACATGGCAACACCAGGCACAAAACACAGTCGAGATGAACACAAAAAATATATTTAAAACAAAGAATCCACAAGTAGAAATCGGTTGTAAATAGCGACTGCCACATTACTGTCGTTTCACTATTATACGCCTGGCTATTCCAAACACAACTCAATGCTGTCTAAACTCTAATACTCAACACCCATCTAGATTCATAATTCACTAATCGCTTGAATTCCACTCAACGCCTGCACTTCGATGGACTAATTCAATTGATTAGTTGTTTACTCATTGTATGACTCTTTTCGACAAGGATTGTCTGTCTTTTAATGTTTCCGAAGTAGGACCGAGAAGGTTCTCGAACAATCAAGTATAGCTAGTCTCCTATTGGTTGGAGTATCAACATTCTTGAAGATTTAATTATTATAGATTTTGTCACCAAATTCGTCGCCAATTCACCATGCAGTCGACAATTTGAGGGTCATTGATCAGGCATCCAATCAGTATACAATGGAATTCCCGCCGATTCTGCTACGTTCAGTGATGGCGGGATGGTCGGCGGTATAGAAGTATACGATGAAGTTAACTGCAAGCTATCTTTTTTACGATGGAACGAATTGTGCTCAGAAGCAACTTTGCAGATTTGTAACAATGTATTGGTTTCATCGCACAAATAGATGCTGAAACAGCATGGGATGAATTATCTCTTTGATGTAATTAGTATTTTTTAGTGGGCTTAGAATGAACATATAATTTACGTTATTTAAATTTTCATCTCTTGTTGTTTCCAACGAAAAACAACGGTTTACTTTATCTTGTTTTCATTTAACAGCATTGTAAAACTCATTCATAAGAACTCAGTATATTACTGTTGAAAATGTTTCAATGTATAATGACATCAAATTTTCCAAAATTTCTAGAATCAGCCTGACTTATTCTAATCTTATTTATCAATCAACAATTTTTTTTTCATCTTTATGTGAAATCTAGCCTCCACCGATATGACAGGGGCATGTCACGCAATATCAAATAAAAGTAAATGTATCTCATCAAAAATAACTACAAAACTTTTTTATAGTACACATTCAGAAATATTTAGACTGTTAGAATGATATGTTGACAGACAAAAGCAATTCACTAAAAATATGCAATAGAAAGGTTGTTTTAAAATTTAAAACTTTACAAGTAAGTCGTTGTACCTACTGTTTATCAACTTTGTTTCACTTGTTTAACAAATCCGCATAATCTGTAAGCTGTAAACTATACTTGCCGTTTTTCCTCCTATTACAGTAATAGCACTTGATTACAAATAAAAAGTTTCAAAAATGTATCACATATACATACATCAGCTCTTGCTATTTGCGCATACGCAGTTTGATGATTTCGCGCATGTCCAGATAAGTGCAAAGCAAAGATTCAGCTGTTTTACGCAAGCATGAATCGCAGTTGGAAAATTATTAAAATCGCAATTATAAAATTCCTTTTTTTATTTTCATATGACTTCAATCTACTAAATCCTTTCCCAATAAATGCTCTACAAAATGTATTAAATATCTCTAATATCAGACTACGATCTCTCAGGGTTTTCTCTTTCAAACATACATACCCTTTCAGGAAACTTCATTTTATAATATATATAGATTAAAATAATCTTTTACCATATTAATAAAATAAATGCAATAATTGACCATTTAACAACAATATATTCCTTTTCATAGCCCAATTATCTGTAAATTTTAAAGCTTATTTCTTTATTACTTTTTTTGTCTTTATGCAGCGAGAAGAAGATAAGACTTTTTAATGTGTATAATTCGCATTCTAATGGATTTTTCGAAAATAAATTGAACTTTTGAATAATCTATTCAATTTATTAGGCATGTATATTAATTCTATAAATATCTGTAATTCTTTAGTGAAATGGGAACAACGAGTAAAGTACTTTCATATTTGTAAAACCTTTATAAGCACATAATACGATGGGTCTATATGCTAAATGATATGCATTCATATTCAATATTCTACGGAGATTGAATTTAATAAAAAGAACTCAGCTCCTATGGTAAAATAAGCATCAAAATTGATCGAGACATGTCTAGCATTTTAAATAAAATATCTTTTGGGAACTATATTAGAAAACCGAAATGATTATAGATGGATATTATCTGTTGGGAACACAATTTTATTTTATTTTCCTACCCGAAAAGGATTTCTACATAATCTAGTAATATACGATTACTTATTGAATTCTCCTTACTTAAAATGAGGATGCAGATGTCTTAAAATTGCATCTATAATATCTTGCTGAAATAACACGTATAAGTTACTAAAATCAGATGTTAAATCATAATAATATTGAATCTTACAGAGGATCAAAATTTTTGTGGGAAATTTTACTTACAACCTGGATTTTATTTTCCTTGACTTATTTTAATAATATTTGATGCATCAAATCTATTGATCTTTATTGAAATAAAAATGTATAATATTTCTTTATAAATCCATTCAGACAGTTGAGCTTAATGCAACACTTTAAGCCGAGGACAAATTATACCATTATTTCAGTTGATGGTTTTATATTCATCTTAAAACAGTGAAAAATATTGTTATTTGCTAGTTTTAGTTGCTATATATAAGAAATTTCAAAAATATGTTCATAGTATAAAATGAAACCTCATGAAAGCGTCTGTTTGTTTAAAGAAGAGAAACTCGAAAAATACTAACTCATATTGAATATTGGATATGTACCAGTTTGAAAAGCACTTACTAAGGAAGTTTTCAGTATATTGAAATCATATGAATTGAACTATGTTGTTTATTTTGGTATAAATTTTGTTAGAATGAGAATAAGAGTTTTTGATAATGGCAGTTTGAAGTTTTATAAAAATTTGCTTAAATTTATGCTGTTAAATGTGAATTTTTAAAAAGTTTTAATATTTCTTTCAAATATTGACATCCTATCATTAATGTTGAACAGTCTTAAAACCATAAATATGGTTAAACTATGTCTACTAAATGTTTTTTCTAAAAAGGTGTTCGGATACCTTAATTTACAACGAATGGAGCTATATAAATACAATTCGATACCTATAAAGATAAATAAAATCAATATCTATATTTTAGACCTCTTCCAAACTTTGAGGCAAATCCAATAAGTGATTGACCACTTATAATTTCGGCTGATTTTGATTGGCAATTGCTATTGCTATTGCGTGGCCCTAAAGACTACTTGGTATTCGTGAATACCATGACCTCCTCTGGGCCATTCAGTTGCTGAGACCAAATCTCCAATCAAAATCAGCCAAAATTATAATTTCAAAAGTGATCAAAAATTCCTTAAAAGTTTAGTTCAAAGAGGGAAAACAAAACCACGGAACCCAAACGGACGCTACAGATTTTTTGACTCTTAGTACTTGTTTATTTGTGGATACATATCACACAGATATTCTCAAAGTAATTTATCAATCTTTTCTTTTTAGTTAGTATTCTCATTTCTTATTCTCGTATGTTTAACCCATAGTCAGTATTTGTTTAAGTATTATTTTTCCCTCTATCTCATTATTACTTCATCAAAAAATGAATAGAATCGTGCAGGATTTGACACCAACGGAATTCTCTCTGGAGATACCTGGATGGTTTGTCGTCTCCTTCCTTCTTGATTGTTTTTATTTCTTTCTTCCTTTTTCTTCCTTTCCTTCCATTCTGTGCCCCTCCAACCGGTTAGATAACTTAGTGTTATAGGCACTAGTGGCACTGGATGGCCTTATGTTATGTCAGACTTTATCTCAATCCACATTAACTGAAAGACGCACAGACTTGAAACATAACAAATTTAGTATAGGATTTTGAAACTAAGACTATAATACTGGGTCACATTTTTGTTTCAGTTGATTGGTAAAAACGCACTTTAAACACAGTTTTTTTTTTTTTTGGATGCCATTAAACAGCATTTAAGGATTAGTCGGCAACAAACCGCCAAGGATGACACAATCGATTCAGTAAAAATACTAAATTCAAACCAAAGGTTATTATTTCTTAACTACTGCAACACAAAACGTTTCCTCTTGAATTTTGTTAGAGTACATGCGAGAATGTTTTAGGAGACCACTTCCACTTCTTTTGTTTTGCATTTAATTCCAAATTTGATATGGATCCACATAATAGATTTTAAACTTGTGCACTAAATTTTATCAAACTCTGGGATTGAATTTTACCGACAGGACTCCCGGGTTGGCACCTCAATATCGGCGATGATGATGATTAGTTCTCGCCAACCTGGTGGGTACAATAAAGGTGGGGTATCTGACTTCCCCGATCTATGACGGGACTACTTCCTATGGGGAGGGTTGAACCGTCGCCGGTGATGGCCCTTAGGATTTAACTGCATTTCCCACCAGTGCTGTTATAGCGGTTCCAGTCATTCAGTATTTATTTCTGAGTGCCTTCGGGTGTGGTGGAGTTTCAGTAATATGGCTCCACTAAGAAAGAAATTCCTGAAAAATTCAAAAGAAACATTGAAATTTGACGCAAAGACTATGTATCAAGTTATATCCGCCCTGCTTACTCCGTTTTTTTTTTTTTTTTTTGAATTACCGAGTTCACAGAAAAACAACATAATTCCAAAAATATGCTTTTTAGACAAAAAAGAAAAGTTCTGTACTTTTGCTAGACCTGAAAGGAAAAATTCGGCAAATTTTCAAATTTTTTAATGATTAAATTACATTTACTTCCCATACATTGCATACAAAAAATTTAAGAACTCTGAAAAATTCATTTATTATTTCATTTTGAAAAATTACCAATGCAAATAATCAATTATCATGAATGTAATGCATTCCTTACTTAAATTTGAAAAGAATTCAGCTAAATATTATTTAAGAATGCTAGAATTTAAACCTATTTTCGAATTAATTTTAGTTATATTTATACAATCCGAAATCGTTGAATTTAAATTGCATTGCTACATCGTAATTTTTCTGAACTAGGCACATGTTTGATATAATCCAGGCAATTTATTCAACAAGTAACACAATTCTATAAAATCTCAATTTTCATTACATTGTAAATTTCACTAAAATAATCTTTTATAAATAACATCTCTAAATAAATTAATCCTCTACTTATTACTTAAGGTTTAATTTGAAATTTTACATTCAAAAATAAGGATGAAGATAATTTTCCTGATGAAAAGAAAAATAAGTAATCGCTTTCACATTAAGGCTTTATAGGATACGCCGGGCAATTTAAATAATAAATTGCTTTTCTGTGAGCTGTCTTAATTTTATTTCTATTACTCATTGCTACTTTTGATGGGTTTTTTTACTAAATTCAAATAGGATGCATAGATAATTAGTTAAAATTCATAATAAATAAATAGCAATAAATGATATTTAAAAGTTTCAGAGACACTACTGAGTATAAAAATATAATAATACAATTGAAAATAAAGCCACTGCAATATCTGTATGTTCTGCTAAAATGGAGACTGATATTTATTTTTTCTTTTAAAATATATTACAACGTGAGAACATGATGCTGTGTTGGTTTGAGGTTTTTGAAGCTTCAAAATAGGTAGGTAACAAATTGTTGAAGCCTCAAAATGCGTAAGCTACCAACTGGATATTTATAGCTTTTGAGGAAATCCAATTTTCACTTTTAGGGTTATTAGAAAATCGCAAGGAAAATTGTCACATTGAAGATTTATCTCCAACTTTTAAACCAGTTCGAAGCAATCACGACACTATCAGATCACACATAAATTGATATTTAGAAAAATGATGATGTTTTATTTTTCTCCATCTCAAAATCGATTGAGCTCCAAAACTGCTTCAGCCAGCTAGAAAAATGGGTAATGAAAGTTTTAAAGATATAGATACAGAGAGACAAGTCCCGTGATTGTTTAAAACCAACTTAATGACTTAAATTAATTAAGACCTTTTACCCGGCGAAGTGCAACAACTCGACGTGTCATGGAGTTCACAAGTCGTTGGAAGTCCTCTGAAGGAATATTGGGCCATGTTGTCTGTATAGACGTCCATAATTGTGACAGTGTGGATGGTGCAGGAGTTTGGGCACGAACGGACCTTTCGATGATGTCCTATAAATGCTCGATGGGATTCATATCGGGCGATCTAGGTGGCCAGATCATGCGCTGGAATTGTCCGGAATGTTCTTCAAACCAATCGCGAACAGTTCTGGCACGGTGACATGGCGCATTTTCATCCATAAAAATCCCATCGTTGTGTAGGTACGTGAAGTCCATGAATGGCTGCAAGTGGTCATCAAGCATAACCATTTCCAGTCAATGATCGGTTCAGTTGCACCAGAGGACCGAGTTCATGCCATGTAAAAACAGCCCACACCATTATGCAGCCACCACCAGCTTGAACAGTGCCTTGCTGACAGTTTGGGTCCATGGCTTCGTGGGGTCTGCGCCACACTCGAACTCTACCATCAGCTCGTAACAACTGAAATCGTGACTCATCTGACCACGCCACGGTTTTCCACTGGTCTAGGGACCAGTCGATATGCTCACGAGCCCAGGAGAGTCGCTGCAGGCGATATCGTGCTGTCAGTAAAGGCACTCGAGTCCGTTTTCTGCTGTCATAGCCCGACGTACGTCCCACATTGATTCCTGCAGTTATTTGACGAAGTGTTGCGTGTCTATTAACATTGACCATTCAACACAGACGTCGGCGTTAAGTGCAGGTGGTCGCTCACTGCGCTGTCCCTGATGGGATGTGATGCCTGAAATTTCCTACTCTCGGCACACTCTTGATACTGTGGATCTCGGAATGTTGAATTCACTAACGATATCCGCAATGGAATGACCCATGCGTCAAGCTCTATTTGCATATTGCTATCCCATGACTTTTGTCACTTCAGTGTATATATATATATATATATATATATATATATATATATATATATATATACATAAACGTATCTCAGTTTATAATATCAGCATTTATAAGCTGATTAAGTGTTTAATAACATGTTTTAAAAATGAATACTGCATTGAATTTGTTATCTTTTTTCAACTTTATCAAGAAATAGGATTTTTTACTGTAATATTTTTAGCTTTCAGTGAAATATATTTTTAATATTGCTTGCTATTTTGATGACATTAACCCTCAAAATCCCAAACGATTTTTAAACCTTCATTTTTAATTTATTTATGAACTAATTGAAATAGAAAACAAACAAGTAGATTTCATGCAGTTACTTAATCTTTTCGTTTGTCCGTTTCAAAATTATTGCAGATTTTTTAAAAAAAGATCTCATCTCTTTCTCACTTTGAGTAATTTTTATAACATTCAAAAAAAGATTAGTATAAAAGAACTCCCTTTAAATTTTATATACAGATGAAACACAATACCATAATTACATTCGATATTTGAGCATTAAAAAATAATCGTCATCAGTTCCTCTTGAAAAGTTTTTTTCCTTTTTCTGCATTTAATATTTCTTTACGTATGAATACTCTCTCTTCTAAAAGCGCACAATGATTTATATAATATTTCATTAAACGAAATAAACAGATCATGATTTTTAGTAGTTTTAGAGATTTCATTATTCAATAAAATAAAGATACTTTAACAAATTTATAAATATCTTAAGATTTCATTCCATTTTTATAAAACTTCTTTACATCTATATTCCAAGTAATGAGACATAATTTATCTTATTTAATCCTTCTTTACATATAAATACAGTTTTTTTTAATGTTCATTGATTCACAGTATTCACAGAATTTCATAAAATGAAACAAACGTTCATAATTTTTAGTACTCAAGATAATAAAGATATATGTTACAAATTTATATTTATCTTAAGTAAATCCTATTTCTTCACTTCGATGCATTTTCCCCAAGCTTCTCTGCGCATGTATTCTAAACAATAGTCATATCATAAGTGTGTGTGTGTGTGTGTGTGTGTGTGTGTGTGTGTGTGTGTGTGTGTGTGTGTGTGTGTGTGTGTGTGTGTGTGTGTGTGTGTGTGTGTGTGTGTGTGTGTGTGTGTGTGTGTGTGTGTGTGTGTGTGTGTGTGTGTGTGTGTGTGTGTGTGTGTGTGTGTGTGTGTGTGTGTGTGTGTGTGTGTGTGTGTGT
>JAPMOQ010037473.1:126696-140154 GCA_026543055.1 Argiope trifasciata | reverse complement strand
TGTGTGTGTGTGTTGGCGCTCTACAGGCCAGACCGTTGGACCTACAGCTACCCAATTTGGTACATGTATACCTTGGAGGTCGGGAATGTGCACCTCGGAGCCCTTTTTCGAATTTTTAATTAGAATTTGAATTAATTGAAATTTAAGCGAAATTTCGAAGTTTTTCAGCTATAACTTCTGAAAATATTATCGCACAAACATGATTTTTACATCAATTTAAAGACTAAAAATTTAGCTTTCTAATGGTAGCAATATTTTAACATATAAGTTAAAATTTCTATTTTTAACGAACCATAATATTTTAACCATGTTTTTTTAGCACGTGACTGGATAAAATAAAAGAATGCCGGAAGTTCAAATAAAAAAAAATATCATCGCAAAATAAATCTACAGCAATGCAACTTTCAGCACGTGACTGGATAAAATAAAAGAAATATAAAATGTGATCTTTTCATTAAAAAATAAATGCAAAGCAAAGCTTTCTACAGTCGTTTGCAATATCTATATCATTAACTCAATAAATCTTCTTTATTTACGGTAAACCTGATTGAATTTAGACAGGATATGCATTGAAATCCCGACTTAATGGCATATTTATGTAATCGTTTGCAATATCTGTATCATTAATTCAATACTTTTTTCCCTTTCTCGCTTTCTTTAAAAAAACATATTTAATATTTTAGCAACATCATCAAAAAAATTTTTTAATATTTTGGAAGCATAACCGATGGTTAAAACTGACTGATTTATAAAATCAAAGAATATTATCAGAAAAAGGTGTACTTTTAGAACTTTCCGTCCATCATCTTAAAGAAAATATTAATTTCAGTTCAATCATTGTCCGGAATTACTTCAAGGCTAATGAATATGTGATTTAATTGAAAATTTTAGAACGCTTTATTCATGGCGAACCTGCTGGTCGCCAAAGGCGGCTAGTAAAAGAATAAAGATGCCCGTTATAAATTTATAAGCATTTTTAGAAAAACACACTCTTTCGTTTCAATTCATTTCTATCAAAAGTTTCTACTTCTACATTCTAAACAATAAGACATAAATTTTTCTTATATTTTATATCCTTACATGCGTATACTATGCTTTAAAAATTGCTGATTGATTTATAGAATATTTCAGAAAATGAAATAAATCGCTTTTCATAATAATAAAATAAATAAAGGTCTTTTAGTATTCAAGAAAATAAAGATACTCTTAATAATTTTGTATCATAAGAAAAACCTATTTCAATACTTCACTCTATTATTTTCCTCAAACTTTTCTACCTCTATATTCTAAACAATAAGTTATAATTTAACCTTATTTATCATTTCTTTATTCATAAATATTCTCTTCTTCTACAAAAAAATTTTCATTGATTTATAGATCATTTCATAAAATAAAATAAATGGTCCTAAATTTTAGCGTTGGAAAAAACAAAGATACCTGTAACAAATTTATATTTATCTTTAAAAAAAACTATATCTTCACTTCATTTTCATCAAAATTATCTAACTCAATATTCAAAAAAATTGCATAACCTTTCATTTTCTTACATACAATTACTATGTTTATAACGCTGCTGATTGATTTATAGAATACTTCATAAAATGAAATATATATTCACGACTTTTAGTCTTCAAGAAAATAAAGCTATCTATAACAAATTTATATTTACCTTAAGAAAAAACTATTTCTTAAATTCACTTATTTTCTATCAAAATTATCTACATCTATATTATAAAAAAATAAGTCATAACTTTACATTTCTTTACATGCAAATACTATGTTTTCAAAACTGCTCATTGATTTATAGAATATTTTATAAAATAAAATAAATTTTCATGATTTTTAGTTTTCAAGAAAATAAAGCTATCTATAACAAATTTATATTTATCTTATCAAAAACCTGTTTCTTCAATTCACTACTTTTATGTCAAAATTATCTACATCTATATTATAAAAAAATAAGTCATTACTTTACATTTCTTTACATGCAAATACTATGTTTTCAAAACTGCTCATTGATTTATAGAATATTTTATAAAACGAGATAAAAAGCTTATGACTTTTAGTATTCACGAAAATAAAATATATATATATCTGTAACAAATTTTAAAATATCTTAAGAATACTTATTATCTTCCCTCTATTTTCATGAAACTTTTTTACTTCTTTATTCTAGACAATAAGTCAGATCTTTACTCTAAAAGATGCCAAAAACCAGGATATTAAAAAAAAAAGGCTCTGTAATCGGCTCTACCCCCAAATCTCTCGTTCCTCATCCCACCAAAAAACACCCCACACCCACGTCATGGTCGCTTAAGAACCCGCGACTATGTAAGATCTCACTGACATGAGGCCTTAATATGTTCGAATGTTCTTAAAGTATAAGATCCACGTTCCAGCCTTACCCAAAGCGTATCACTAACGACTCTCTTCAAAGAGAATTCTGGAATTCAACGCACCCCTCTTTTGCAAATAGAACGGGAAAAAAATAATAAATAATAACAGCAGAAAAAAAACTGTATAAAAATTTCAGAAGCGGGATTGCATACTTTATTGCCCGTGAGCGCTTGAAGAATAAGTCCAAATGTTTCTTCCCCAATTTGAAAGTCAGATTCACCCGGGAGAAAAACTCAACATTATGAAAAGAATATCAGCAGCAGCAGCAGCAGAAAGTTGGGGAAAAGCAGGCCTGGCTAAGGTTTTGTTTCCGTTGAATGCTTTCTATCCCACACTTTTTTCTGCCCATTTTTTTTTCTTATTATTATTTTCTGTTTGTTTCTACCACAAATGTATATGTGCGTGCGTGAGTGTGTGTGTATGTGTATGCATTTTTTTCAATTTCTTCACTCCCCTAGATTCTTATTCCACGCACAAATGATGATTCCATGCTAAAACGCCCCGGTCTTCATTCAGCATATGCTGCAGTTTTCGAACATCCACTTCTCCCAGCCTATAAAAGAGGGGGTGGAGGAGAGGGGTGTAGGGGTGGGGGTGGACGACAACTTCTGGAAAACATTCACATAATTTTTTAACGCATTCGTCGTTGGGGAAAACGTTTTACGGTCTGTGAACATTGATTTGCATCTTTCAGCAGCAAAATGAAGTAAAAAAAAGTAAATATGTAATATAGACTTTGGCGCATTCGTGAAAAACTACCATTGAATTTTGTTGAAGTCTAATTCAGCCCTGAAACGCATTAGAAATTTACTGAAATGGAACATATTGTGGGTAAACAAGTTTTTGAACGAGACCATGTTATGCTACGGCATTGAATACATCTGCACATTTTGCTTTTAAAATCTAAAAAGTAGGAGATTTAACGACGTGCAAATTCAAAGTAATTCAAGAAATGTGATTTTTTATGTATCAAACTACTTTTTTTACTAGAAAATGTTCAATATGAAAGGAAAATGAAATCTACTAAAGGGAATTTCAAGTTTTCATATCAGAACATTATTATTCATTATTTGTCTTAATTAAGCCATAAACCAGTTTGAACCAATTCTCTCTCTCTCTCTCACACACACACACACACAAATATATATATATATATATATATATATATATATATATATATATATATATATATATATATATATATATATATACAAAGTCTTATAGCTCGTCCGTGTTTAAGATGATAATATTTCTAAATATCAAAGAATGTGTAATCTAATAGTCTAGGTTTGTTCCAAATCGGTTTAAACGGGTTAATGACTTAAATTAATTAAGAAAATTCGAAGAATCAATTTAAGAATTCACAGAATGAATAATTTGGAAATCAATTTGCAATTAAATTGAAAAGAATTCGAAAAATGTGACAACTTTCTGCATTATTTTCTGATAAAAATAAAAGCAAAAAAGGTATGTCTCAAAAATGATAAATCGCCAATTTATTGCCTACACATTTTGAGGCTTCAAAAACCTCAAACATAAACAACATCCTGCTCCCACATGATAAAAACATTAAAAATACATGTTATAAAATAGTTTTTAATAATGTAGTAAAATAGTTCTTATTACATTACAATTTAACTTTCATCAGACTTACGCTATAATTATGTTAAAATGCAGAAAACGCTACCAATTATATTTCAGTTAAAGCTATTCATTTGCTTTTTGCTCATTTTACAATTCTTTTTATTTTCTCCTATTTGAAAGCAACCTTTCCTGACCAGATGAGTCATCAAAATAGAACTAATTTCAATCATCGGATTTAAATCTCAGTTATATCAGTTATGGATAACCTCATTCATTTGATTTCCTCAAAAAGTATTTTAAAACATTTATTTCATACAAAAAATATTAATAATTTTACCAGCTTCTTTGCATTGATAAAAATCAGTAAAACCATTGACAGTAGTCTCCTTAAATCTTTCTTGCATAAAACCCAATAAATTCCCAATGTCAGAGAGCACTTTGCATTATACTGGCGTACAATAATTACAAAATATGAATTTTTGGCTAGAATTTATTATTTTAACTGAATCTATCTCGTGATACTTGGAAAATTATTTCGCAATTAATCCCCGGCATACATTACCAGTATCCAAAAATCAAATTGTGTTTTATACAATTTTTTCTTTACCGATTAATATAAAAATTTAACGCAACACATCTATGGTTGCAAATTTTTATACCAAATAATTAAGTCATTGCGTTTTTGAGCTATCGCGTTTACTAATTTTTGGAAGTACAGATGAATAAACAGTGAACTATAGTAGGATTTGATTCAAAGTTTTTCAAAGTTTTTTTTGGATATTAAATATGTGTACCTGAGGGTATCTATCTAGCTCTCTACATTCCATCGTTATCATGAAAAAATAATCAAATAGAGGAAATTATAAAATTATTTTGAACAGATTTTAATCAAAATTTGATTAGAATCTGCAAATTCTGAGTAAAGATCGCACACCGAATCTTAGCAGTCAAAGCGTTTTTGTGTTATCTCTGTCAAAATCAGTCAGACAGATGGACATTTTTCAAAAATATATTTTTTAAATTAAGGAACGTCTAAAACGTAAACATTCCTTAAAATGTCCAGTGCATTTTTTTCTATACTTTCTTTGCACTGGGTATACCAAAAAATAAAAAAGGTTATTTATAAACAGGTTAAATATAACACAGAATTTCTTAGCATGTTCCACCCCATCCACATGTCAATAATTTGGTATAAAGACAGTATACCAAATTTTAACAGTTTACATCAAAATGATTTTGAGTTATCTTTGTCAAAAACAGTCAGACAAATGGACACTTTCCAAAAATGTATTTTTTTGAATTAAGGAACGTTCTAAAACGTAGATACCTCAAAATGTAGAGTCCATTTCTTTTTGCTTTTACTATACTTTCTTTATACTAGGTACACGATAAAATAAAAGAGGATTATCTATATAAAGTACAATCCCAATTGTTATAGCATCTTCATTCACACCCCAATAATTAGGTATAAAGACCGAGTACCAAATTTCAGCAGTCTACATTAAAGTGTTTTTGAGTTATCTTTGTCATAAACAGTCATACAAATGGACATTTTCCAAAAATGTGTTTTTTGAATTAAAGAGAGTTCAAAAGCGTAAAGATATCTAAAATGTCAAGTCATTTTTTTTGTTTTGTTTTTACTTTACTTTCTCTATACTAGTGTACACGAAACAATAAAAAAATGATTGTCAATATAAAATATAACCCCAACTGCTTTAGCATCTCCATTCATACCCCAATAATTTGGTATAAATACCGTATACCAAATTTTAGCAGTCTTCATCAAACTGTTTTTGAGTTAATTTTGTCACAAATAAATAAATAGAAGGGCATTTTCCAAAATTGCGTTTTTCAATTCAGAACTGTACAAAACAGAAAGATTCCTAAAACTGTCTATTTCTAATTTTTTTGTTGTTTTTACTATACTTTCTCAATACTATTTACACGAATAAATGAAAAGGATTCTCTTTTTTAAATCGAACTGCAACTTTCTTATTATCCCCCACCCATATCCTTACCCTAACTATTAAAGCTTAAAACTAATGTTTTGACGACAATATCTGGGAAATATTCCCATAATTTTTAGCGTACTTGTCTCTAGGGTGCACATACCAGTCACTAAACACTCATTTGAATCTTTCTGAAATCACAGAATATGAAACATTAGATTTTACAGCTTTAGCTTAAAGCTTGTGTCGAATTCAGTCTTAAAAATCGTTATAAATGCGTTGGAATGGAATATATTATGGATAAGTTATTTACTTTATGATTTGTTATTCACTATACAAAAGGAGTTTAATATTGTGAATGCATTTTCATGTTCAGTTAAGAAAAATATTTTAAAAAAATAATATCTAAATGATGTGTGAAGTCAAGGCAACTCAATACAAATGCGGGTTTTATAACCCAGCAAATGTTTTCTGCAAAAGATCGATAAAGAAAAATATTAAATATGCGTTTTGTTATAAAATACAATTTTCTATGTCGTTTACTACCTAGACTTAAAATATTCAAAATTTTGTTCAAATACTGAACTTTTTACGATGTTTATTTCTCACAATAACAAGTGAAATGTTATTATTTCTTTTCAGTTTTACTTTATCTTGATATATACAATGTTTTTAAAAGTAATATGCAAAATTTGAATTTCTTCACAAGAAAAGTAAACTTTAAAAAATGAAAAAATTTTATAAACAAAGTAAGGAAAAAAAGTAAATACAATAATGATATCTCAATATGCATTCTGAAGAATATTCAAACACAAAAATCCATTTATGTTATGAATTATAGTATAATTAATGCAAAGGTCCGTACAAAATTTTATCTCATAATATGTAAATCTATCTTATACTCATAATCACTCAAAATTGTGGCTATTGTATAAGCATGTAAACTAAACAAGCGGTCAGAATTTTGTTTTTAGAATGTCCTGAAAGTTTCCTGTCTATTTGACATGGATGCAACTTTTTTTAATTGAATGAAAACAAGATTTCACCCAGAGCTGCGATTTTTGTCACTAAATTTCATTTTCTTAAGTCATTGCATTTTTAATTACCTAGTTTATCATGTAAAGAAAAAGATTCAAGTCTTTTGTGAATTTAAATGAAAATTTGATGCAAATCTACAGCTATAATGCAAAAATGGTCTACTAAAGTTTTTTTTTTATTTATTTAAGCTGTCCTGTTTTGAAACTATCGCCCTTATATGCATTCAAAAGTATAAAGTAGTAAAAGATATAATTTTTGACGTTTGCGCCTTAAAATTTCATAAAATGTAGGCTTTAGATATTAAAATTCTGTACTGACATTTATCTGTATAGTTCTTGATATTTTGTAATTATCGCATTTTAGGAGAAAAAAACAAAAAAAACGGGACTGTATGGGATTAAATTATGGATATGTATATACGCAGTCGCCTTTTATAGTTTCTCAATACGGTATGGATTCCTAATTAAAATATCGGCATAATTTTTGTTTTTCTTGAGCATTAATTTTTATTACAAAATGGTCACAAATTTTATCACTGTTTGTGTTTTTCTTATCAGTGTTGCCATTCAATACTCATTAAATTATACTTTTAAAACGCTCGTCCCTGCTTTGAGACTAACTGCTCAAGAAAGCAATAATGAGGATTTGTAAGAATCTATAACATTAGTACAGCTAAATGTGAGGGAATTACAATATATAAAGCCTGGATTGATGAATTATTGTTGTTTTATATTATTATCATTGTCTTGGGAAACCATCTAAGCTAAAATTCATATGATGATTCCGAGTCCACGTTACCTCGGAAAGGGGATGCAGTAGCTTTATCGAGGGTAAAGACCCCTGAGTTCCCAATAACAGAGATCTGACTTCAGCTCATATGAATAGGACACTCGCTTGCACAACAACTTTCACACAACTCATTGACAGAATACCGAAAAAAAACCATGTCCAAAGGACGTGGGGAAAAAGCGCTAACCCTAGGACAGGACGTGGGATGAAATCTATATAAAAATAACAAAGTGTAAACTCTTATATTAAGTTTTTTTGTATTTCATTCTTAGAGAACCATAAAAAACATTTCTCATTGAATAATGCCAAGTAATTAATATTCCCTGCCCATTTCAACGAAGCAGTATCATAGGAAATAAGTCAAATTTTTGTTTTACTTAAATCAATAACACGTTTATCTATACTTATAACAAAGCTCAATGTGTGTGTGTGCGTGTGTGTTGAAGCTCTACAGGCCAGACCGTTAGACCTACAGCTACCAAATTTGGAACATGTATACCTTGGAGGTTGGGAATGTGCACCTCGGAGCCCTTTTTTCGAATTTTTAATTAGAATTTGAATTAATTAAAATTTAAGCGAAATTTCGACGTTTTTCCGCTATAACTTCCGAAAATATTATCGCACAAACATGATTTTTACATCAATTTAAATATGAAAAAATAAGCTTTCTAATAGTGTTTGTGTTTTAATGTATAACTTAAGCTTCTGTTTTTAACGAATTTTTAAAGAAATATTTTAACCATGTTTTTAGCACGTGACCGGATAAAATAAAAGAAAAGAATGACGGAATTTCAGATAAAAAAAAAACAACTATAATCGCAACTCAAATCTAAAGAAATACAACTTTCGGCATGGGACTGGATAAAATAACATAAATATAAAAAGTGATATTTTCTAAAAAAAATAAATGCAAGGCAAAGGATTCTATGATCGTTTGCAATATCTAAATGGTTAATTCAATAAATCTTCTTTATTTACGGTAAACCTGATTAAATTTAGACAGGATATGCATTGAAATCCCGACCTAATTGTCATATTTCTATAATCGTTTGCAATATCTGTATCATTAATTCAATTTTTTTTTTTTCGTTTTCTTTAAAATAACATATTTAATATTTTGGAAGCATAACCGATAATTAAAACTGACTGTTTTATAAAATTAAAGAATATTATTAGGAAAAGTGTTCTTTTAGAACTTTCCGTCCATCATCTTAAAGAAAATATTAATTTCAGGCCAATCAATGCCCGGAATAACTTCAAGGCAAATGAATATGTGATATAATTGACAATTTTAGAACGCATTACTCATGGCGAACCAGCTGGTCGCCCAAGGTGACTAGTGGCATATATTTTGAAATATAGAGCATCGAATTCTGCTACACAATTTTAAATCAGCATTATAATTTTATAAGAAAAGTCAAACGAAAGTTTACATATCTTATCAAAACTTGCAAACAGTCCGATGGCATTAAACTATTATTGTGCGAATTGAAATTTTCTAAAAATTAAATATATATATATATATATATATATATGTATATAAATGCAAATGCAAATGACGATTTCGGCATTATTTTTTACTGAAAGCTACAAACAAATCATATATATATCACTCCCTTTTTTTTAAATTTAAATTTTAAACGTTATTGAAGTTCACTCCTTAATTGCCTTATGGATTTGAAAGAGTAAATATTTATCTATATTTGAAAATTCTTAATTTTACTTGAAAATCCTTTTTTTATTTTATAGGTGCAGATTTATGGCTATAATTCAGATTTGTATGGAAACATGAGTGAGGCTTCCCAGATGTCGCAAGGTCTCGTTGGATTAGCACTTCTTGTTCAGGTAAATATAATATCAACACAATTTTAAAGTTATTTGAATTAATCCAAATATAATATTTACGTTAATTTTAAAACATTTGATTTTTAAAAAGTTCATTTCAATTTACAATTGTATCTTAAGGTAACCGACTACGTTCAATGGAAAAAATTTGAAAAATTTGATTTTTTTAGAAACTATTTTTGGTTTTTAGATGTATTATCAATTATAAACTCTATAAATACAAAGACATTATTTGAGAATTTAATATATTTTGAGAAAATAGAAAATTTGAGGAAAATTTTAGTGAAATTTAACCAAAACGGTTAACATTCTACACAAAATTGTAATACAACAATTCTATTTTTCTTTGTACACAAGTTATAGAATATAATGAAGAATGAAATGAACAGAAATCTAAGAAACATTTTGAGATGCAAAGAAGTTAGTGGTAAAAATATATGTATGTATGCATTTTTTCCATAAATTCACAACTTAATTTTTCTAGAAACACCTATAAATGAAAAAGTATTTCACCAACAATAAAACTTTTGGTTCATTTCATTGCCTTTATTATTTGAAACACACTCTGAAATTTTTATGTAAATACCTCTATTAGTTTTTGGGATATCACGTTAGCGGTGGATAATTTTTATGAAAATTAAAATTGAAATTAAAGACAAATTTTAGCTGAAAAATAATTTTTATAAAAATTCTCTGTATGATGGGTTAGAACTTCCTTTTCTAAGAAAAAACAAACTGTTTTGGAAAGAAAAAAGTTTGAATTAAAAGAAACAACACTTTTTAAAAAAATCACCAATGTGGTCGAATACTAGCGTTTTCAACGTAGTCGGATACCTTAAATATCACTTTTAAGTATGTTAAATTGGATATTGTTCATATCAACCTCTTAATACTATAGTAAATGCATATATTAATTTAATTAATTTTAAATTAAGTGTGATGTTAATCCATATTTGTATTTTCTGAAATATTCATATATGTTTGTAAAAATAATTCTCTTCCTTAAAGCTATTCCATGTTTATCCCTTATTCAAAGCTTATTTACGTATTTATTTTTGTTTCTTACTTCAGATTGGTGAACCTTCAAACATGGAATTGCGTCTCTTAACGAGTCAACTTCAACATATCACTTACAAAGGTGAGTACTATATCAAGATTTATTCATCTCGAACTTTAACTGAAGTAATTTCTTGGATTTTAGCTAGATATTAGTACAATAATAAGAAATGGAAATAGAAAAAGACAGCTAAATCACATTTTTACTGTTTTTCAACTTTTTTTCGAAATAGTAATGATGAACCAAGCTCAATACTTTTGTTGTTGTTGTTAAAAACTAGAATGCTTGAGATGAAAATTAAAATAATTTCTAAGAAAATGCACGAAAACATTACAGAAAAGCATGTGTCTTCAAGGAAAACCGCGATGAATTTGGTGACAGAATCGTAATCTTTAAGTGCAGGGTGGTTCTAATTAAATGCCCATTTTGAAGTGGTCTTCATCGAAATCACGCATTTCTCAAGAGGCGAAACAGGTTTAATAACCTTTCTTATGAAATTGTTGTTTGCGGTTATTTTTAAATGGACTTAGCATTCTTTTGTAGGTTTTACTTAGTATAGAATTTTCGTTCTGGCATCCATATCAATTTTTCCATTCAGGGAAATAGATCAAACTCATTTGACTTTAAACCAAATTTTCTATGAAGGGCTGTAAGATTTAAAAACTATAGCAATAAAATATCTTGCTCTATGAACTCATCAAGACATTCGGATGGTGCTAGTATCCCACTTAGTGAAATGACTGACTTGCTAGCTTCATCTAACCAAAATTGTATTTTGGTGGATTAATCCTCATATATTGCTACTCCATATTATTTCCTGAAATGAAAATTCGAAGAATTTACTGACACTTCCAAAAAAACTGTTAAGGCCGGTCATAAATCACTGAGGGCGGTTTTCTTCAAAGTAGATAGAATCAGACAATTGGTTAAATAATAGAATAAACAACAAATAAATGTTTATGCGCAACTCTTCGTAACATATTCAGTTTTTTCCTACAACTGATTTTTTATGGCAGATCGAAACTGGAAAAAAATCCTTTGCTATATTTGGTTACATTTTTTTTTTCTGGAAAATATTAAGTGAGTATTATGTTGCCCAAAAGCACAGTAAAACAGAATAGTAACCCAAACAAAAATACTGTCCTGGACCATTCTCCGTTTGCCAAACCCCAAAAAATACTTTTTGTCTCTTTTACGCCTGTTTCGTGCCGTTTTTATGATATAAATAAAATGTCTTCCGGGTGATATTCTTTCACAAAAAATCGCCGACCAAGCCAAAGAAACCTCAAAATTAAGAGAAGAAAAGAAGTTTTCCTCTGCTATCGATCAATTCCTTTCTGCTTAGAGATCTTTGATCCGAACGTTAAAAGTTTACACACCTGTAAATGGCAACAGCTTTCTCCTGGTCTTCGATCGTCTGCTTGAACCATTTCCAGCCGCTTCTTTTGTTTCTTTGTTTACCGTTGTCTAAGCTTTGATTTTCTCAACGTTTTTCGGACGTTGCTGGCTGCTAAACCGATTATCGATTATAATATCTTTTTCCAACTCTTGGTCGAGATAATCACTTTTTTTTCTTTTTCTCTCTCTCTCTCTGTGCTGAAAGTTTTCTTTTTCTGTTATGTTTCCCTCCTAGAATAGAATAAAAAAAATCACAACGTGAGGAAAATGTTATTCCATTCCGGTATTTTTTTTCCTGCTGAGTAGTACTTTTTGTTACTTTAACTTTCATCATCCTTTTTGATAGCTTTCTTAAGCCCCTAAGAACATCTGCATGTGCTATAAATTGATAGAAAAAATATTTAACTTTTGCGTCCAAGGATTTTAAGAGATCAGAAAGTAATGTATTTCTATTTTTTTCCTTCCTTTTCTCAGTATTTATTCAGGCTTTTCTGAACTTTTCAGAGAAAAAAATATTTAAAAAAATTATTTTGTCGATATTTTTTGTCTGTTTGTGGATAAGTTTCCACGGGGTCTCGATTTTTTTTTTCAAACTAAAGGTCTACAGGGCTGATTTTGTGGTTGTCTCTCTTTCTTTTTTTTAAATAAACTTTTCGAATTTATCAGGAAATTTATCTCTTCCTGAGCTACAAATAATTTCTCTGTTTTGTACACATGGAATTAGTTTAAATTTTTAATGTCTGGAAACTTTTGAATTTCTTATACTCTTCAAAAGACCTAAAAGATTTCAGCTATTTTATTTATTTAAATGTAAAAGATGACGGAAGTAAATATTTTGCAGTCTGCACCTATTTGAATTCATGACAAGTGACAATAAATTCAGATATAAACTGTTTTATTTATTCATCTTTCGTCAACGTGTTTTAAAAGAAATAATGCTTCTTTAGTATTTTTGTAACATGTTATTTATTGAATAATATTTAAGATCTTAATGCTCGTAATACATTAAATTTAAACGCGAATCCGTTATTAACATTTTACAAGTTTTTTCAATGATTCAAAATAAATTTAATCGAAAGATATGTAATTTTATTTATTTTTTAATATGCAAAACTTTTATATCCAAGATGACTAAATTTACTTTCATGTTACAGAGTTAATAACAACAAAGAAAAAATAACAATAAAAAATAAACATATTGTAGTTGTTGATTGGCAAATCTTATTCCACTTTGTATAAGCATCATTGAATGATTAAAAATTTGGAATTAAGGCAAAATGCAACAAAAATACAAAAAGGAAAATTTTATTGTAAGATGAAATTCAAAGTAATAAATTAAAAAGAATACAATATATATTGCTTGATAGTATAAATCTTTTTATACTTATGCAATATTATATA
>JAPMOQ010037473.1:114639-125986 GCA_026543055.1 Argiope trifasciata | reverse complement strand
ATATATCCTTTTTCTTTAAATACAAGAGCAGTTCCTGACTGAATGACAAAATATATATTCTAAAAATTAAAAGCTCAAATGCAAGTTCATAAAATATTTCTAGAAGACTGAAACTATTCATATATGTAGAAATATATAATCAATATATATACATATTGAGAATTCTTATCATAATCTGAAGGTTAAAAAATAATAATTTTTTAAAGTGCTAAATATAATTGGAAATCAAAAAGAATGTTATCAATTTTAAATACTAGGGTAACGTATTTTTCACCCATTAAGTCATAAATTTAAAAATCTAGAAAAGCAAGAACGATGGAATTAAATCATTGCTATGCGATCAAAACATGAAAAATTAAAATAATTCCTCAAACATATGGGGAGCTAATTGTCAAAAATGATATGTTTGTGCATGTAAGAACCGAGAATACCTTTAGAAGACATGTAGAAAATGGATGAAAGTAAAACGAATATTTTTTAATCTCCTTAAGTTCATATGTACTTCAAATGTCAGATTTCCTTTGAGAAATGTATTGTTCCATGTTGTACGAATCTACATTATAGCTGGCCTTTGGAGTTATTGGGCCTCTGAATCAATTATCTGATGTCTTCGTTTATACAAAAAATTGGAGACAAAATCAGAGATCCTGCTAGAGAATTACATACCTTCTTTCAGAGCGTATTCAAGTTCAAGAGTGAGTTAGAGCTAACGGCAATCAGTAGAGTAAACTTTATATGTGATTGTCATCACAATGTGATTTCTTTAGTTGAAATCTGAATGTCAATGCATCGGATTGTTATTTAATTAACATTTTGCTATTTGTCTATTAATCGATATTTCGGAAGTTCCATATAAGATGCACTTAGTCTGTGTTCCGTATTCTCTTTTGGAATAAAGCATTTTGATTTGCTATTACGCCTGTTAGATATTACTTGTGTGCTGTTAAGAAAAAATGTTCTGTAATAATACATTACCTTATGTATTGCATATTTACGTAGGGTGTAAATTACATATGAGAAACTTTAGAGCTTTTAAGTAATTTTTATTTTTGAAATATTTCTTGCTTTTATTCAATCAATGATTTAATTCGAAAATGTTAGATATTCGTCAAATGTGTTTTTATACCAAAGGGATTAAAGAGAGCCCTGATTTTCTTTAAATCCTGATTTATCACCTGAAAAAATAATTCTATGAAATCTGTTGTGTGCTTGGAACATCTTTTTTTTTTTAAAAAAAACTGATTTTGAATCTGGAAATAAAATTCAATATTAGTTTTCATAAAAGTTTTTTTTTTCATTTAAGTGGACATGTATATTAAATATGACGTCTCAGTTTTACGGAGTTATAATTCAGGAAGTGTAGAAGAACCGATTCATATGTTATTATTATCATCTGATCACTGTCCATACATGTTTCAGAATTCTAACATATTACTTCAAAACGAAATAGTGATGCAACTAATGTAAATTCGAAATAGATGTTAGCATAAGTAAATGCTGCATGTGAGTGTAAGTTAAGTAATCCAGCAAACTCTATGAAATATTAGTATCATTTATTCTACAAGAAAACACTTATTACAGGCAGCAAAACCAGTCAAAGATATTATTTGTTGCAATAAACAAGACAAATAAAAGTACAAAATATTATCTTGGCTGCTTCCAGTTTAGGGTCAACATGATGTTATATCAAAATTTTAAAATTCCAAGATGGCGTCTCTAAATATTGAATACTATTACAGCCATAACTTGTATTTTCTATAACAATCTAGTTCAATGGTTTCCAACCTGTGGGGCGCGTCCCCCTAGGGGGGCGCGATACTGTTGCAAGGGGTGCGTGTAGCTGTTTCCAAAATATCATTTAGAAACCCATTTGTGGTTGAAAAATATGATTATTTTGGCCTTACGACAGCAGAGCAGGAAATGATAATTGACTTATCTAGTGATAGCACATTAAAGCAGATGTTTCGAGATGAAAATAATATTGTTACGTTTTGGCTACGAGTAAAGGACGATTTTCCTACTTTGACAAACAAAGATTTAGAAATTTTATTGCCATTTGTAACATCTTACCTATGTGAAACTGGTTTTTCTACAGTAGCTGTCTAAAAAACAAAGTATCGATCTCGATTAATGATTGAAAAGGAACTGAGAACCGCGATTTCTTCAATGATACCAATGGTTTCAACGGTTTGAGAAAATAGAGAAATTTCTTCTTCAATGGTTTGAGAAAATTTGTGCTGAAAAACAAGCTCAACCGTCGCATTAAATTTTTATGTTGTAGTAGTATTAATTATATATTCTTTTTTGTTTTGTTATTATATTTCTTAAAATAAATACATTATATTTTTACATAATATTGTATATTATTTTGTAGCCCATTAAATAAATTATAATATAAGTTGAGTATTTATGAAATTTGATTTTTAGATAAATTAACGGGACTCTACAATTTGTTTTTTAAAGGGGGGGGGCGCATTAATTTTTTTTAAAAAAAGGGGGGTGCCGGTACAAAAAGGTTGGAAACCACTGATCTAGTTTGTTGGCATGTCGCCAAATTTTCAGCAAGATGCGTTAAAAAATATCTGTAAATATTTCATTTGTACAATATGAACTCGTGAGGAAAACAATATTACAGTTCTGAAACATAATTGTGCAACGTTTTGAAATAATATATAACATATTCCCTATTTATAGATTAACAAAATATATTTGAAATATATCCACAGATGTATCGCTTTTGCATTTATTTCAAATAAATAGATGCACTTCGTAGTTCACAATATAGGAGGATTTTTTTAACTCTTATTTGTATAATTCATCCCAGACATAATTAATATTGCCACTATTCAAAAATGGCTGTCCCCATTCTGCATGGAAATCTAGCATTAACTAACATATATTCATCATCCTATTTCTAGCTAAATATTTTTTGCAGATATCTTAATGTTCATACACAAACTCATCATTTATTCAATCTTTTTGTGGTAGTTTGCCAGAGAGTTTCTTTATGAAAAGATTACGTCAAAAAGGCCTGCATAGATAAGATTAATGAGGCTGTGTTTCCTAGCATCAAACACAGCTCGTTGATTCTGTCCCGTTTTGATGCTAAAGTTATTTGCATTCTTTATTTACGGTTGTTAAATACAGTTGTTAGACTTTAATGTCTGGCAGGTTCAACTATTTGATTCGAAAAATATTGGATTAAATTATAAAGCACATAACCATTAGATTTTTTGTTGTTAAATACTTCAAACAGATATTTCAACACATAATACAGTGATGATGATACTATATATGTTTAATTTATTCTGCAATATTCGCTTTTGATGACCAGTTGTTTCTGAGTTTGTTTAGTTATATTAACGTCCCATTTTTTAAACAATACTAGGGCTATTTTGGGATGGACCTCGTCATTTGAAACATGATCAGATGACGAGGACGACACCTAAATTGGCACCCCCCTCTCCACACCACGCCACACCAACGGGAAGACGTTTGGCCTGACAGATTTTACGTGCAAGAGACCCCCTCACACGACGGTTCTGCGGTGGAATCGAGTCTCGAACCTGAAACCCTCCGGTTTCGAAGCCGAGACCTTACCATCTGGCCAACCTGGCCCAGTTGTTTCTGAGGATAGAGATTATATTTAATGTGATTAAGACACAACTTTATAACGAGGATTACGTCAACAAAAACTTCATAAGAATAATATTGCCATTAAAATTAAGACCATGTTAATTTAATAACCTTACACTTGTTTTGTAGCCTGTATAGATAAAATATGAGTAGTTTAATATCTTTTATCTTTCTCGGTACTAAAAATTCGCAATCAGCGTTCTACCCTAGTAGCACACAAATGTTGTACATTATTGTATGGCATTGATCATTTTCGCAATATTGTTTAATATCATATAATATATCGCAACATTGCACAATATAGTGCAATAGACTGTGCTAAGATACTTAATAATAAGATTGTCATTAAAATCCAAACGATGTAATTTTAATAGCCTTGCTCTTGTTTTGTAGCTTGTGTAGATAAAATCTGAGTAGTTTAATATCTTCTATCCTTATCGGTGCTAAAATTTCGTCATCGGTGTCCTAACCTAGTATATATATTGTACAGTGCTATATGAGAATGATCAATATTCGCAATATTGTTTAATATCATATAATATATCGCAACAATACACAATATAGTGCAACAGACTGTGCTAAGATACTTAATAATAAGATTGTCAATAAAATTAAAACGATGTTATTTTAATAGCCTTGCACTTGTTTTGTAGACTGTGTGGATAAAATCTGACTAGTTTAAGATCTTTTATCTTTCTCGATACTAAAAATTCGTGCTCGGTGTCCTACCCTAGTAGCACACAAATATTGCACAATATTGTATGACATTGATCAACAATCTCAATATTATTTAATATATAATATTGCACAATATTGTACAATATAGTGCATCAGACTGGACTACGTGGGTAGAATATGGATAGCTCATCTCTTTCGGGATCTGGATGTTCTGGGTTTGAGTCCCGGTTCGGACATTGTTGTTCTTATTCTATATTCTATCTGTGAGGGGTGTGAAGGTGCCCCTTGTAAAAGGGTTTGTACAAGCGAAATGTGAAGTATGAAGTAGCTAATTACCCGTACATTAGCCCTAAAAGGTGCTACTTAAAAACAAGAGATGCTCACTCTTGTCAAATAACTATCAGTGGGTTTGTAAATTGCCGTATGTCAGAATAAAACAACAGAAATTCGTCAATGTTTTTTTTCTTTCTTTGATTTCGTAAATAAAGAATTTTTCTTCTTTTGATTTCAACACGAAAGAAAATTACAATATTAAATATGATGCAATGAAATTTAATGAAACAAAATTTCAAAAGAACTTACGAAGGACAATAAATGTAGCTATTGAAGAATTAAAATAATGTTAAAAATTTCTAAAATGCAAGAAAAGTTTTCACTATTATGTAAAATATATTTTTTTAAATTAACAATGAAAAATTATTTTTTGCTATTATATTTTAAGAGTTATCGCGGGAAAATGGCGAAACTTCACTTCCATTCAATTAAGACTTGAATAATTAAAATTTCCAAATAGTCTTTTTAAATTACACTTTACCGACCTCTAAAGTACACAAATTTCAAATATGATATCTTTAGATCAATTAGTTACCCCTGTAAATAGCCGACATTCACATGTGCATGTACATAACTTCTTTTTTACTGTCATTTGTGGAAACAACCATCTTTGACCACCATATCGTTTTCCGGAAATGTTTGCTCTATCATCGCTGTTACATAATTTGATTTTCATGATTAGGCAACAGCAACCGAATTGTAACTTATAGTCAGGAAATTCAAGAAGGTCAAAAATAATTTCTCAGAGCCATTCGTGGAAACCCATAAAGACTACTTTTAAATAATTTGTGGAAACTAAAAAAAAGTAAACAGTATTTGTCTTTATATCAATAATAATATTGAACAGATTATCTTTGACTGATATTCTACTGAAGAAGAAGTGAAAGAATTTTCTAAATCATTTATCTCCGAATTCCAACAGCAACCGAATTTTAACTTATAGTCAGAAAATCCATAAAGGTCAAAAACAATTTCACTGAGCCATTCATGTCAGCACATAGAAACTACTTTGAAATGACTTGTGATAACTAAAAAAGGAACAGCATTTGTCATTACATCGATAATAATACAGAATATATTATCTTTGACAGATATTCTATTGATCAAGAAGAGCGAAATTTTTCCAAATCATTTGTCTCCGAATTACAGACACTTTTGACATGTTGTGTAAATTCATGATTGTCAAAAAAGATTTTTACTGAACCATTTATGGAAGTCCACATTTAAATAAAATGTGAAAACTAAAAAAACAATATTTTATCTGTAAGAATATAGAACAGATAATATTTAACAGATATTCTACTGATGAAGAACTGGAAAAATTTTCCAAAATCATTTGTCTTCAAATTCCAACAGAAAACGAATTTCAACTTATAGTCCGAAAATTCAAGAAGGTCAAAAACAATTTCACTGAGTCCTTCATGGAAACCCGTAAAGACTACTTTTAAATAATTTGTGGAAACTAAAAAAAAGTAAACAGTATTTGTCTTTATATCAATGATAATATTGAACAGATTATCTTTGACTGATATTCTACTGAAGAAGAAGTGGAAGAATTTTCTAAATCATTTACTCCGAATTCCAACAACAACCGAATTTTAATTTTTAGTCAGAAAATTCAAGAAGGTCAAAAACCATTTCACTGAGCCATTCATGGAAGCACATTGAGAAATGACCTGCGAAAACTTAAAAAAAAAAAACAGCCTTGTCATTACATCGATAATAGTACAGAATATATCATCTTTGACAGATATTCTATTGATCAAGAAGAGCGAAATTTTTCCAAATCATTTGTCTCCGAATTCCAGATACTTTTAACTTATTGTCTCCAAGTGAAATCACCTTTCAGTTTAAGAAAAGGAATTCCAACGTGCTCAGGATGTGAAAGAAGAAAGGATGGCGAGCATTTTCGTCTTTTTCCGTTTTACGAAAAGAGCAAAGCCCATTACACGGAGGGACGCACCTGTCATTTTCCGAATCCAATTATTCCCCCTCAGTCTTCCCACCACCCCTATTCTCTGAATTTGGCCCACCCTAATAGAAAATAATTGCTAGGTCAGGGCTACCGGAGATGGAAAAAAAAAGTCTTCCGAGCACGCGAATTTCTTTTAAAACGGAAAGAAGAAAGACAATTTTTCCCATCAGGCTTCCAGAGAAAGAGGGAAAAAAGATACCTAAAAATGGAAAAAAAAGATACCTAATCTTTCCTTTTCGTTTTATGATTCCAGAATTTTTAAATGCCTTCTGAGAATCTTCGTTGTCTGATCTTCTTCAGATACTGAAGAACTGAAGGAATTCAACCACAGAACCAAATTAGAAGTAGTTTTATATCGAATCGGATAGGTTTGTCTCGAAATTTGCAATCTCGGAGATCTCCAGAACTTATTATGTATGCTGATACATTTTTTATTTATTTATTTAAAATCATTTGTCAAAAAAGTATGTTTTTGTTCAGTTTTATTTTTAATTTTTCTTTTTGATTTGTTATACGTTAGTGTGATATGAATCAATTGGTATATTAAAGAATACAGTTAGAAAAGTTAATCTAAATACATTTAATATTATTTTTGGTATAAAAGATTTGTCTATTACATAAAAAGTTTTAGATGTCAATGCCAGGGAAAAACTTAGGTATTAATTTTCTAAATACTAAGCCTTAACCCTCCTTTAATTCATTATAATAGCAATTTATATGTGATGTTAGCAAATAAATTCAATTATTTTTAAAAGAAATAGAACGGATAATATATGTTACACGATAATAACATAATAAAGATATATAATCGTAAAAAATGGCATTCTAAACTGCAAAAAACGAGGAATGCAACAGAAAAATGGACTAAATGCCAAGCTACTAAAATCGTAGGATACTCAGCAGAGTTTTTTATTATTATTAAGCCAAAAATTATTACAATAAATGAATTTTCATTACATGTTCTGAACAAGTTTGACATTTTTTGTAAAGATATTGTTTTAATGACATTGTGGCAACTCATAATATGTTATCGCCTTTTACCAAAGTATCCAGCATCGGTCAACTAAGCCATACATGTTTTAAATAAAGAGAGTCATAGATTTTCTTCCCAATAATCTGCTCTTTTTTTGGAATTTTTGTTAATTTTAATTGTTTTGCGTTAATTTTAATTACATAAAGTAAATCATTTTATTTAATTTGTACTTTTTGTATTTTTTTAATTAAGAGGTTTTTTTTGTTTTTTTTCTAGTTTGTATTGTATTGCATTGTTTGTTTTAGCACAATGTTTTAATATTAAGTATTTAAGCGATCTAACTGAAATAAAATCTATCAAATATTTCCATTGATACAGCTGGTCATCAAAAATGATTCGTTTGGAGCAACTGAGAACCTAAATAACTTCGGAAATGATGAATTGTAATTTGTGTTACTCTATATAATGAAGAATGATGTGTAACTCTATATAAGAAAGAATGGTGTGCAACTCTATATAATGAAGAATGATGTGTAACTCTATATAAGAAAAAATGGTGTGTAACTCTATATAATGAAGCATAGTTTATAACTATATAATGTAGAATCCCAAAATATTTTAACACGATGTAAAGTCGAAATGAATATGCGCTATAAACATAATGTATTTAATAATACAACAGTTTATGACGTAAAGTTACTCATTTGTTTCAGAGAATACCTATCAAAATATTAAATTCATTATTAGACAATAAAAGGGGGGATCTTTTTTATATCTGGTCTAAATATCTATACAAAATTTTAATATTAAATATCTAAACCAACGGACGTGAAATTAAATTTAACCTATATCTACGAACTAAATATCTGATAAAAGCGGCTATTTTTGAAGAACTGAAAACCTTCAGATTTTTAAAAATTGTAAATAGCAATTTGTGTAATTCTATATATTAAAAAATGATATCCAAAAATATTTGAACACGATATAAAAATAGCGAAATTGATTATAAAGTTTGAACAAGTGCGACAAGCACATCTTATTCCTTACTAGACAATGAAGGGTTTTTTTTTCCTTCTTTTTTCATATCTGTTCTAAACATCTATACAAAATTTTTATATTAATGGACAAAGAGGACATTAAATTTAACCTGCATCTCCTACGAGCCAATTGAGCTGTTAAAAGTGACTATTTTGGGAAAATCGAAAACCTCCAAACCTTCAAAAATTGTAAATTGCAATTTGTGTAATTTTGTATTTTAAAGAATGACATCCAAAAATATTTGAACAAGATATATAAAATATCTAAATTAATCAAACAACTTGAACAAGTGCAATAAGCACATGTTATTTCATAATATTGCATTTTATGTCATAAAATGACAAATTTTCTTTAGATAATACTTGAATCTCAAAGCCTTAAATTCATAACTAGACAATAAAAGAAATTCATTTGAATGGAAATATTATTTTAAAATGTAAAAAATTTTAGACTTTTGCTCAGTAGGTATTATCTACATTTTTTAACATTTAGCAAAGTTGTCATTTCTTGTATAAATCAAAACAACTTACGACAGTCCATTTAACACCTAATGGTTCATTAAAATTTAGAAATGTTTGTTTAAATATTTAAACAAAGCTTATTTTCCATTAGATATTTAAAATTTTATTATTTACGCAGAGTCGTTGCCGTCTAGACTATCAATTAGTTCAATAACAATTTGCTGCTGTTAACCTGAAATAATCATAAAAAATAACCAGGAATATATTTTTCCCTCTCATATAGCATTTGCAAAGATTACTCTTTAAAATGTATTTAAATTATTTCAGAATAATGCAGATTTTAACTTTAACTTAATTCCAAAAAAAATATTGATATTGAATCGACGAGACATGTAGCGCACTCTGTATAATTTTGTTTAAAAGCATTAGCATATATACTAAATATAAGTGAAAAAAAATTTAATTTTTAATCTTAATAGTTTTTTATCCTATAGTCTTCTATA
The DNA here is from genome assembly GCA_026543055.1 of Argiope trifasciata. Taxonomy (NCBI): domain Eukaryota; kingdom Metazoa; phylum Arthropoda; class Arachnida; order Araneae; family Araneidae; genus Argiope; species Argiope trifasciata. The sequence goes on along the minus strand of JAPMOQ010037473.1, from coordinate 116,389 downwards.
AACTCTTATTAAATGATTTTTGTTATGTTCCCTTAGTAATGAATAAATATTTTCTTAAATTACGAGATGCATATTTAATAATTAGAAATTGGTTTGCTACATTCGACAATTTAAAATATAAAGCATTTTGTGATTTTCACTTTCCTGGCTTTAATGTGAAACAGACATTTAAAACATTTTCTAGTAGAGTGTTTAATTCCCTATGTTAAGAACACATTAAAATTATGAAGTATATTTTTCGAAACTGTGTGCTTTTCACCACTTAGTATATGTCTGGCAATTTAAGAGAAGTAAAATGTCATATTAAGGTATAAAAATCATATTAAGGTATGTGAAAACATTTTGATTATGTATTTTTTTGAAGAATATATATATATATACACTGAAGTGACAAAAGCCATGGGATAGCAATATGCAAATATACAGATGGCAGTAGTATCGCAGCGAAAAAGTATAAATGCGCAGTTCGTTTTCCAGAGCTTTCATTTGTGTTCAAGTTATTCATGTGAACAGGTTTTTCGTGATTTATGGCGGCAAGACGAGAATTAACAGATTTTGAACGTGGAATGTTAGTTGGAGCTAGACGAATGGGTCATTCCATTGCGGATATCGTTAGTGAATTCAACATTCCGAGATCCACAGTATCAAGAGTGTGCCGAGAGTATGAAATTTCAGGCATCACATCCCATCATGGACAGCGCAGTGGGCGATCACCTGCACTTAACGACCGAGACCGCCGACGTCTGTGTAGAAGGGTCAATGTTAATAGACACGCAACACTTCGTCAAATAACTGCAGGAATCAATGTGGGACATACGAGGGACGTGTCCGAAAACACTATGCGGCGAAATTAGTCTTCCTTGGGCTATGACAGCAGAAGACCGACTCGAGTGCCTTTATGACAGCACGACATCACCTGCAGCGACTCTCCTGAGCTCGTGAGCATATCGACTGGTCCCTAGACCAGCGGAAAACCGTAGCGTGGTCAGATGAGTCACGATTTCAGTTGTTACGAGCTGATGGTAGAGTTCGAGTGTGGCGCAGACCCCACGAAGCCATGGACCCAAACTGTCAGCAAGGCACTGTTCAAGCTGGTGGTGGCTGCATAATGATGTGGGCTGTTTTTACATGGCATGGACTCGGTCCTCTGGAGTAACTGAACCGATCATTGACTGGAAATGGTAATGTTCAGCTGCTTGCAGATCACTTGCAGCCATTCATGGACTTCATTTACCCACACAACGATGGGATTTTTGTGGATGACAATGCGCCATGTCACCGGGCCATAACTGTTCGCGATTGGTTTGAAGAACATTCCGGACAATTCCAGCGCATGATCTGGACACCAAGATCGCCCGATATGAATCCCATCGAGCATTTATGGGACATCATCGAAAGGTCCGTTCGTGCCCAAACTCTTGCACCATCCACACTTTCACAATTATGGACGTCTATACAGACAGCATGGCTCAATGTTCCTGCAGAGGACTTCCAACGACTTGTGGACTCCATGACACGTCGAGTTGTTGCACTTCGCCGGGCAAATAGAGGACCGACATGATAATACCAAAATATACAAGTTAACTAACAAATGTTTTTAATAAAAAAATGTGGGAAAGAACTTTTGCTTAAGCTAAAAAAGAAAAAAAAAGCTAAAATTGTTTGGTTTAAAGATTTACAAATGATTTGCTTAATATTTTGCGGATAGCTTAAGAAATATATTATCTAGCTCATGAACTAAAACATATGT
>JAPMOQ010037473.1:90290-114239 GCA_026543055.1 Argiope trifasciata | reverse complement strand
AACGCTTTTCGTATAAAAAATCTCTTAATTAAAATTAGGATTTCAGAAAATAGAATTTGCAGATATAAAATGGTATTTAAACGAATATAAACTTCAATATAAAAATCAGTGTAACTTCCAGAAAATTGAAATTAGAAACAAATTTAGGATGATTTTACTGAAAAAAAAAACAGTTCAAGCATTTAAAAAATTAAATTCTTAAAAATTTATAATTTTCCCAGAAGAACGAAAATAATTACCTACTTTACTACGTTTTTGAAACAATCATCTACTTTAACCTCTCCACATCACACCACGCCAGTGGGAGGACGTTAGGCCTGATAGATTTAACGTGCAAAAGATCCCCTCACACGACGGTTCTTCGGTGGAATCGAGTTTCGAACCTGAAACCCCGTGGTTCAAAAGCCGAGACCTTCACACCAGGCCACCGAGGTCCCATTCTTCAACGGGATTGACTATGGCAAGTGTCGTAAGAAAAACTAGACAAACGTTACAGGAATAAAACTCAGATGTATCATCTCAAAAACTCGTTATGAAATGCATCAAAATGTTTGTGAGCAGTGTAATAAAGTTAATCTCACTGTGTTTTTATCTTCCTAATCAAAAGGAGAGTTTTTTACCTAAGAAATAGAACCATGTATTATGTTTTTTATTTTTTGAAACGTTTCAACTTATACTATTACAAGTCCCTTTACAGGTTTAATTACAATTCAAATGCATCGTTTCGTTTACTTTTACTAATCTATACGAAAGTAAACAAAAGCTTTCCCTTTCAAGATATTTGTACTTTGAAATAAAGCGTATGTACCTCAAACAACTTTTTTTGCGCCATTAACCCTAACCTGAAAGAAAACTAATTAGAACAAGAAAGCAAAGAAAATCTTTTTGTGTTCGAACGCTGGTAGCATTTTGATGATTAAAAAGAAAGAAAACTACAAATGCATACATCTGGTTCTTATTTAAAATCTAATCCAAAAGAGAGAAAGCATCTGCTTCTTTGTTTTTAACTCTGTCACTTTGATTAAAATCAGGCGAGTCAGAAAAATTAACTTCGCAAACAATCTGGCTATTTAAGAGGCAGCTGTTTAAATAAACCTTTTGCGCTATTTTTCTCGAAATCGTACAAAACGCAACTCTTTCTTTCACCAAACATTTATATACGTTGTTAAATAATTGTTCGAAAACAAATTTTGAAAAAAAAGGCATAAAAATCTTTTCCCTTTTGATGATTCCGAATGTGTGCTAAAATAACTATTCATTTACAGATGAAACATCGCTGAGATTTCAAATATTTTTTTAAAATCAAATTCTGATTTTATGTTGCGGGTTTGTGTATTTGAAATAACCGTTTCTTTGTCTTAGCCGCTACTTCTGTAATGATTTATCTTATAGTTGTCTTTGATGTAAACAAGATTGAAATTGACTCCGTGTCTTCACAATAATTGAAAATTTAAAGTGACTGTTTTGTTTTTTTCCAAATGAATTTTCATTGAAATAAAAAAATAGTAAAGATTTTTAATTGTGCAACTATGTGAAGAATTCTACATCATAATATATCCATAAAATCAGAAGATGAAGAAATGAAATCAAAAACAGAAAAGAAAATTATACTAAATGGGATTCTAAAAGTTTAAAAAAAGAAAAAATATATATCATGATATATTGTTTGTTAGGATGGATATTATCTTGATGAATTTTCATGAAATTGCTTGCAATACAACTATATATATATATATATATATATATATACACCTGGAGAATAATTTTCCCACTGCTTATTTCAGTGAGATTATGATAGGGATATTTTACACGTGTCGACCGCAAACAAAGGAATCATAGGGAACTTTTAGAAAGAATGTGTCAAATTTGCCATTTTCTATCCCTTCATTCGAAGTGTGTGAAAGAGACACTTTAAGCATATTCACAGCGCTTCTATTGAACTAATTAAATAGAAAACCGGAATAGGATCAGCAAATAAGAGAATATTTTAGAATGAAGTTAATATATACTAAATTGAAGAGAAAAGGCACTTTTGAATTTTAAGCATCACTTTTATTCCATCCTTTAAAACACAATATATATATATAAGAAGGGAGGACAAAACACGTATGTTCACAAATGACGCAAAAGCATTTCTGCACACATGTGGGTTTAGGATAGAGAAATCTTGAAAGCTTTTAAAAATAATTGTCTTAGCTTGAAAATTGTATCCCGTCACTAGGAGTAAGGGAATTGTCGATTTCAGCATTTTACAAAGCTGGTGTTAAATTAATTAAATAAAAAGGATAAACATTAGGAGATTAAATAGTGTTTAATTTAGACTGTGAGATATCGTTGCATATATATATCACAAATCCACATAAATAAATAAAAATGTCTGTATCTCTTTTATGCCTTCCTAAACCGTTCATCCTATTGCCATGAAACTTGGTCAGCTTATTGTTTCTACCCGAGGGATGGTTAGAGGAATAGAACAATTATCAACAATTATCTAATTTTTTTTAAAAAAAGTGTCGAATATTTACCGAATTTATTTAACAAGGATTGATCTCCAAATAATTCGCCGAGGAGACAATAGATTATGCAGAAATGCTAAATCCAAGTTAAAGGTCAATACTTTGTAACTATAAGAAGCAAATATCATGCAAATCATTCTCAGAATAAAATAATAAATTTTCCTTCTGCATAAATCTCGGGCTAAAGTTTTATTAATAAAGATCCAATTAAAATATGTGTCATCATGAACTTGGTGCCTGTTTTGTAACTTTGCCGTTATATCTATTTTTATTGAGAAAATAGTATAAAAAGATCCTAAAATTTCTATGAAATTAGGGGAAGAAAAAGCAGATATGAAGACAGGTGAATCCTGATATTGCTATACAATAGATTCTACCTTCGTTTTTTGGATTACTGACAGAAACTTTTTTATTACAATTTTGTTAGGATGAACAAAGTTTGAAATAAAACTGATATGGGAAAAGAAGAAAAGTTTTAAAGTTAGAAAAGTCATATTTTATGAATGAGTGATTGTCTTTTTGCGCCAGGTATTTTTTGTACTGGATTCAACTTTTCTTTATGAAAGAACTTCGTTTCTGTTTTTATTTTATTTTTCCCAGTGTGTAATAAGAAGACTGTTAGTTTTTTTCTCTTGTATTTTTGATATCCGTTATACTATACAAAAATGAAAAAACAAATATCAAAATGAGTTTATTACTAAAAACTAATGAGTTTATTACTAAAACTTGGCAACATCTAGGCAAAATTGTTTTGAAGATTCAAACATTGGCCATAACGGCAGAACAGATTTCCTATCCTCTCACTGAAGAACGATACCGTCAGTGATCCCTAGTTGAACACAAATATTGAACAATATAGTTTGACATTGATAAATATTCGCAATATTGTTTAATCTTATACTATAATACGAGGAATGGTTGCCAAGTCGAAAATCACCCCAGAATTAATAAACTCCGGTAAACTTGGGGGTCTGGGGTTTTTGGCCAAGAGGAATCGATTGGCGCTGGTTTTGAAGCGCTACGGTCGAGCAGTTTTGAGTTACAGATAGGATATTTTCAAACTTTATTAGTTCGTCATAATGGCTAATAGGTTTCAAGCGGTAACGTGCTGCCATCTATAGCCAATATGGTGAACTAATAAAGTTTCCAGAAGATGATCCGGAACTGATCTCGAAATGGATGATCCATAACCCGTGTGGTGATATGAACCCAAGCGCTCCGTGCATGGTCAGCAAACATGGAAGAGACCAGTGCAGATGGGGATTTCCAATGGAACATCAAGACATAACATCGCTGGTGGACGATGAAAAGCCGAGGTTTAACCTGTTATCTTTTCACCAATGGTTTCACAAATTTTCTTATGGCATGTATTGTTTTGATAAATCACAATTGAAAATTTAAATCTTCGAGTTAGCTTCGATACCTGTTTTCTCCGAGCGGAGCTCGGTCACCCGCTAGTATCATATAATATCGCAAAATATTGTACAATGTGGGAAACAGACTGTACTACCAGCGACATAATATCCCAGGTAGAACAGCCTATTACTCAATATTGTGCGATACCAGTAACATTATGATTATCATATAATATCTCATAATGCACGATATCAGATATTAAATGATATTAAACAATATTCCACAATATTAAGCAATACTGCGATATCGATTTATGTTACTCAATGTTGTCCAATATTTGTGGGCTACACTTCAAACTATGAGCACAAGATTTGTATCAGTAACAAATTTATCGATATTCGGAAATTCGGACAATATGAATATATAATGAAATATTGTAGGGCATTTTGCGTAGATAGGTTAACATTGACACTCCTCATTAATCAGGAAACTTTGACTTAAACTGATTCTTCATTTCAGGATAAAGACAAAATTCACTCATTTCTAAGTCGCATTCTTAGTAAAGGAAACCAAGAACACAAATATGACTCAATAGAAAGTGTTCAACGAATTGCTTTAAAAGTGACTTGAAAGGAGCAGATATTGATTTAAAAATAAGGAATCAGTCGGCCAGTATACCAAAACTTATACTTTGAAATATTAAAATTTGGACTTTTCTCAAAAGAAAATGAGGAAGTTCAAAAAGAGTTTCCTGCTCAATTAAGAGCTTCAAAGAATCACTAAGACGAATCTCGCATCACTTGTGACCACATTCTTTGAAGACGGGATAGGAAATCGAGTGCTTTCATATGATAAATGTCACCTAACTCAGGTATCACAGCCTGTTATTCAATATTTTATAATATCGTGAAATATTATATTGTATTAAACAAAATTCCACAGTATTAAACAATATAGTGAATATTGATCAATGTTACACATTATTGTACAATAAATGTGTGCTACTAGGAAAATCTTCGCAGCAATTATGTTGGAAACTATCCCTTGAGGAGAGAATTCTAGCCGAAGTAACCGATCTCCACTAAACGTTTTGTACATAAATGTCATATAATAAGTATGTAATTATTTTAAATAAAAGAAGCAACAAAAGAAATCAGAGTATTACCCACAAAACTTTCTCGCATGCTCTGTAATAAAGATGTTATCTTAGAGAACTCTTCGCATGACATTGCGTATAACAAATATCCAATAATAAATTGCGGCTTGAATTCAAAAATTTTACTGAATCTATCGTTTAATCTTTGGTGGATTGTTTGGTGATTAATCCCTGGCAGGCAGTCAATAGTATCCGAAAATCGAATTTGTGTTTTAGATGTCATTTCCCCAAACAATTGAAACACAAATTTGAAACAGAACTAGAATTGCTGTGACAAAATTCCACACAAAATTGTAATAAATCAATACTTCTTTCCGGTTATCACGCCTATTTGCTTCTGAAAATACACGCTAATTAATTGACCGTCAATCCATCGAAGCATTCACCGTCTGTTTGTGTGCATTTTAGCAGTCAATGCTTAGCTGTATTTGGTTCAAATTTTGAAAGATGTTTTATTCTAGAAGTCAATCCTATGCGTAGAATATTATCTGTTCAGGTCTCTTCGTTTGGCAGTTATTATATTCAAATTTCAAGTAATATTACATATATATATATATATATATTCAAACATACAGTCAGACATCTGCTAAATGGACTTTGCTTAAAATTTGGCAGACATCTACAAATTTAGTACAAAAACAGTATACCGAATTTCACTAGTCTTGATAAAATCTTTTTTCGAGTTATGTTTTTCACAGAGATCGAGAGACATTTTCTAAAAATGTTCTTTTCAATATCAGAGTGATCTAAAACTACGGGATTCGTTAAAATCTCCAAATCCGAATTTTCGATGATTCCTATTCTTTCTTTATACTTCTTTTACAAGAAATTAGTTTTGCATTATAATTAAAATTAAGATAACAATATATGGCAGCAATAGAAGGTGACCCCAGGAACATGGGGAAATGAACCTGTCGTAACGTCTAGAGGATCAAACACAGAGAAATCGAGTGAACTACAACTGAAACTGTATGTCCAAACTGCAAATCGAGCTCTAATATAGCTTCGTGCAAAGCATCGCTTTATTTCATACTGAGACTGCCAATCCATGTTTCTTTGCAATGCTTCGTGATAATTTTATTTTCTTTTTAGTAGTATCCATTTTAATGGCACTACAAAATTTGGGGAAAAAACTAATTTTCTAAAGTATATCTCAAAATCATTGCAAGATTTGCATTTGCTAACATTCGTGCAGTAAAGTATTGGCATACCTGTTAAAAAATACATTTGATAGTTCATGGTTAATAAAAATGTAGTGTTATACGACAGAAAAACGTATTTTCATTGCTGTTCAAAGATTATAAATGTCTGGTGGTCATAGCTCAAAAATTTGAGAATTGACCCCCTAGATCGTTGACTTGAACCATTATATTTCTTTTTATGAAGTTATTTAAAGTCAAAGTTCTATATCAATAAGCCCAAAAGCATGCGTACATTAAAAGAGGATTTCAATGCTGCATCTAGATTTAGTCCCGTTCATACAAAATAGTCATAGTAAATTTCGACAAAACAGTACGTATGCGCTAATAAAACTATGGAGATCCTTTGTCCTATGTATTTTTCCGTACAGAATCGCATCCTGTGTACTTTACATTTCAATAAAACTTTAACAATATAAATAAACAAAGGCCATTTTTTTTATTTATTTAAAATCTTTAGTAAACACGTTGCTATATTGTGTTATGTTCCATTGTTACTATCGTTAACTATAGGCTGTCAAATGGGATTTTTTATAGAGTTGTCAACACTTTATTACAAGAATGGTAGCTAATTAAACTCTTACGTTAAATTTGGCACCTTTATAATGCATAATTATAGATAACGCAGTTATAAAAAAATATTAAAATTTTTAAAGAATTTTAGAATAATTTATAAGAAGAATAATTTTTTTATCATTAAAATTTTTAAAAATATATTTTAGTTTCATTGTGATTAAACAAAAAAAAAAAAACCTTTTTTTCCCATTCAAAATATTCAAAATTTTAATACAAAAATTAAGATACTGCTTAGGATTTCCATCCCCATAACCATCCCGGAATCTATTGAACTGCACACCAGTGACAAATCTCATGTTTGGATCACCCGATTTATCACCAAATCGCTCATTACTCACGCAATCAATTCATTAAAGCTACGAATTCTAAATAAAAACCGCGTTAATGATCTCATCCATTCCTTATACACTCGCTCTAACGAGGTCATTCAAATTAAGGGCAAGAAGAAAAAAGGACCCATCTTCCCAAAAAGCAAAATTTTAGCCCGTATTAATCATAAAGTTAACGTTTCAGCTAATTAAAGGATAATGAGCTGACGTATTTTTTCTGCAGCTCTAAATTTTCTATGCGAGGGAACGTGAAGGTACTCTTTTAAAGAAAGAACTTCGCGGTTGAAATCTGGCAATAATTTTGAAGGGTGCAAGACTGTGACTAAAGTAAAGAATTAGGCAATAAAGGCTTAATAGTCTATCTGGCGTGCTCCCCTAGCTCAAAGTGTTTGTGTGATAAATAATTGTTTTTCTTTTGTGTTTGTCTTTTAAACAGGTCTTGCTAAGTGGTGTATTGTTTAAATAGCTCTTGAGAGAAACGAAGCTTTGTTTCATCGTGCGTGCACTCTTTTAAGGACGTTTCAGTAGAAGATAGAATTACGTGACTAAATTGTATCAAAATACTTTCTTAATCAGTGGTTATGAAATAAAGTTAATAAAAAATATATGTGTGTCGTAAATAAGGTAGAATGTGGATAAGAATCATCAAGCTACGCACAAAATATCGATGTACATATCGGGATTTTAGGTGGATGTACCAGTGAAATTAGTCTCTTCTAAACTTTTTCCTATACTCTTTAATAAACTTGTCATGCCACAGAACGCCTTAAGCAGTCATAAACCAGCGGTATTAACCCCCTAAGCTTTCTCCCTAACTCCCTAATAAACTTGTCTGGCCACACAACGCCTTACGTAATTATAAACTATCGGTATTGGTCTCCCCTAAACTTTCCACCATACTCTTTAGTATACTTGTCATGCAACACCATACTTTACGCAATTATAAACCATCTGTATTAGTCTCCACAAAACTTACTCCCATATTTCTTAGTAAATTTGTCACGCAACACAGCGCCTTACGCAATCATAAACCAACGGCATTAGTCTCACCTAAACTTTCTCCCATACTCCCTGATATACTTGCCATGCTATACAACGCCTTACGCAATTGTAAACCATCGGTATTAGTCCCCCTAAACTTACACCCATACTTCCTAATAAACTTGTCATGCAAGATGACACATTTCGTAATCATAAACCATAGGTATTAGTCCCCCCTAAGCTTTCTCCCATACTCCTGAATAAACTTGTCATGCCACATAACGCCTTACGCAATCAAAAACTAGTGGTATGAGTCTCCCCTAAGCTTTTCCCCATATTTCCTAATAAATTTGAAACGCAGCACACCACCTTACTCAATTATAAACCAGTGATATTAGTCTTCCCTAAACTTTCTCCCATACTCCCTAATAAACTTGTCATGCCACACATCTTACTCGGCATTGTTATACAAAAGTTACGAAATACTAACTTTTGTGGTGATATCGCCATTTTTACTGAATTTTTTATGAAATGTTTGGCGAGGTTTTGGCGATTCATTGGTGGCATTAAGAGCATCATAAAATCGAATTTGCGTTTTAGATACGCTTTTCTCAACAGATTGAAACAAACATTTGACACAAAATTGCACTTGTAGGCACAAATTCCCATAACAGATTTGATGTATTTTAATCACTAAAAATTTTTTGTTATGAGGTTTATATATTTTCGAAAGTACATACAGAAAAGCAGTCAACCCGCTTGTTGGATTTGGCTCTAAATTTGAAAGTGTCTGTGCTGTAGATGTAAAATATATGTTCTGAATCTTATCTTTTCTAGCTCTCTTCGTTTTGTAATTATACTGTCAACTTATACTCGGACATATGGAAAGATAAGCAACCTCAAAACACATTTTGTTAAAAATTTGATAGAAATCTACATATTTGATCTGCAAACTGTATGCCAAATATCTTTGTCCCCGACAGATAGACCGACATTTCTCAAAAATGTTCTTTTTGAACTTAGGGATGTCTAAAACATGGAGATTTACCGAAATTTTGAGTTCAAATATTTTTATGATTATTATACTTTTTTATATTACATGTTCAATAATAATTCAATGAATAATATTAAGAATATTATTGTAATATTGAATGTAAATATTGCCAATTCATTATCTTCCAACTTCTCTACCATTCATTTTTTTCCACATTGGATCATTTCAAAATGCAAATGTGATTACTAAACGGACTGTCTTCAGACCCATTTAAGGACATCATCAAATATTTAAACTCTGGACTCCATGGGCCCATACAGATAAAATTTGAAATGCCACGATCGGGCTGTGTAGGGGAGCTCCAATATTTCCCAGTCGAATTCTCTCAGCTTTGTACGAGAGGATATAGAAAACCAGAAGAGTTCCATTGGAAAATCTTGAGGCGCCTTCTATGCAGCCCTATTTCGTGCACACCATTTATAATATTCAACTTTTATCAAAAATTAATCTTGAATTTCAGAACTGACGATTTCAAAATTAAAATTTTAGTAGGCAATTGCAACTTCACAGTAGCATATTTCATAACATAAGAAATGTTCAAACAACGAATCTTCAATGAGTCATATCACTGACTCACCAACTCTCCAGAAGGCACATGGATAAAGAAAACTGAATAACCGGATCAGCGCAACAGCAGCATTGGAGATCATTGTGTCGGCCACGGTACAACCCTTCCCGAAGGCAGTATGTTCCGTAATTGATGACAGGAACCAGATTCCCCACTTATTGATGTAACAACCAGGTTGGCGAGATTCAACCCCCACACCGGAAGCATCTGAGCCTCTATTCGAGGCGCCCTCTAGGGGAGGGATAAGGATCTTTAATAAAAAGTGTCTCTGAAGCATATGGTAAAGTTTCTAAAATGAAAGCGTTAAATCTCTTTGAGGAAATTGTTTAAAGTACAAAAGAAGCAATAAAAAACTAAGAATAACAATTAATCAAGTAGCAAATTTAAGCCATATGCATCCAATAAAGGAGAAAATAAGATTAAACTGAAATAAATAGAAAATTTTTACTTGAAATAACTTTTTTACGATCGGATTGTTTACACTCATTTCTGATTTTATCAACATCCAAAAAATTACAATTAAATGTTGTCTGCTTTTATCAGTGTTAAAAAAATGTAATCTGCTGCCATCTGTTGGTAAAAATACAACACTCTTATATAAATAATATGGCTCGAATTAAATTTGATTTATTCAAGCAACATATTCAGGATTTGTAACTCTTTTATTTTACTTTAAAAAAATCTATGAGAAGGGGGAGTATATTTTAAAATACGACGCGTCAGATATTTGGTACATATGAGGAAAAAAAATTCTTAAAGTATTTGCACATTCCTCGTTAAAAATTTACACCATCTTGACGGTGATTCAAAATAAAGACTCGGCAAAAATATGCTTGTCAAAATATCAAAAAAAGGATATTTTTTCGAGCAATACGTTTAATAGGATAAAATAAGGATTTAATAGTGACATCTTCTTCACGAGGCATAAAAATTTAAATCACGCCTGTATTTTTCATGTGACAGAAATAAATATTCAGGGAAGTATCACATTTTTTGAATTTAAATGTTTGGAATTCCTTTCCCAGAATGCATAAAATAAGAAATAACCCCAAGGAAGCAATAAATATGCATATGCTTAAAGAGTTGTAGTGACAGGAACCAACACTCTATTTTCTTTATTTGCGAATGCATGTATTCTTTAAGAAGGCAAGTAAAATGTTTCTGGAAGAGATAAAAGTAAATAACATGCGACACACTCGAATCATAAAACGGGAGAAATGTATGAAATAGAAGCATTAAAGCTATGAATAATTGATTCGAATGCAAAATATTTATTGTCTGCCTATCAAAAGTAGTGGTTAAATAAAATGTAGTAGTTAAAAATAAAATATTATGGAGAAAATGTGAAAGGCAAAATTTGATGATATATCTGATAGTATTTGAATAAAGTTGCATAATTTTAAATAAGTAATAAATTGTAAGGTAAAGCGACTTTTTAGTTTCTGGTATGCGTAGCACACAGACGGTAATCGTCAAAAAGTTCAAACTCGACATTCGGACATATCTTTACATTTTAGATCCCACAGAGTTCGAAAAACACATTTTTAGGAAATCTGTCATTTTTGTGTTTGTACCTAGTATTTTTGTATTGTTCTTTATTTCCTGTCCTCATTTCTAATTTTTTAGTTATTTTTTATTAGTATTTTTTCTGAATTTTTTAACCACACACTGTAAGTTTATTCATAAAAATTAGTAAAATTTTTCAATTTATCTCTGATAGTTTGCTTTATAAGGCAAAGCTGCTTCTCATTTTTTGTTCAGACAAAATATTGTCTTCTGCTTTCTAGTATCCAATATTAAAATCCCCTAAGCAAACTTCAATCAAAAAATTTCAGAAGTCGAACAATAGTCACAGGGATGGATAGAACAGGATAGTCATTCGATGTCTCTCCAACATCATGCTCATTACATTACTTAAATAATCAGAGGGTTATAGTTGCAGGGGCATGAAGTGGTGTTGTGTGTCCATTTGACAACCATTAATTTAAAAACGTTTTAAGCTAGATGGTTGAAATTTGACATACAGTATTTACATTAAATTTGCAGGATTTCGAATAAATTCTGAGCAAATAAATTAGTTCGTTATAGGTTAAACTAGTTTTAATGGCACTTTCCTCTGAAGCATGAATTCCTGATTCATAAATAAACTTGTCAGTAACTAAATCAATTTGAATTTAACTTATGTCTGAAATCGCAAATTCTTGATTCGTAGACTAAGCTTGCTATAAAATAAACTAATAATGCTAGTACTGATAAGAATAAACTATTTGGAGTTATATTCTTACTAGTACAAATAATTTCCGTTATATAGAAATGAAACTGAGTTGATATTTAAATGTTTAACCACAATATTAATAATTTAGTCAAACCAATCAATTGTATAGAATCACACATTGTCTCAAAAATATGCCCTTTTATATTGCGTTCGTAGAATAAACTTTGAGCAATCTGTAAATGCATGTCCCTCTATTTGACCTAATGGCAGTTTAAAAATACTTTTAGGCTAAACGGTTGAATTTTGGTATATGGTCTTCAAACCAAATGTGCAGATTTTTTGCAAATTTTGAATAAAATCTCTTCCTGGGAAGTCAATCTGTCTGGATGTTCGAATATAATTTAATACAATAGTTTCAAAACGTCGCGAGTAACATCAATAAAATTCGGTGCATACATTTATTTAACATGTGCCATTTAACTCTGGTCAAATGTTGAGCCAAATCCATCTGTGCCTTGACTGTCTGTCGATCAGTATTTTCAGAAACCTGGCAATGAAATAATTCAAAAAGGAAATGACATAAATATATTAAAAATAGTGCGTATTTATTGGCTATAGTTACTTTTTGCGTCAATTTTTTGTTTAAATCAGTTGAGAAAAATATGCCTTCAACACAAATTAGATTTTCTGATACTATTTAAGCATGCCAAGGATAAATCGCCAAATAGCTCACTAAGAATGATACGATAGATGCAGAAAAAGACTTTATTTAAGTCAAAAATTAATACTTCCTAATTATTGTATCCTGATGTCACACAAGATGTTCTCTGGCATGATGAGCTTATTAGAGAATAGGCGAGAAAGATTTGATAAGGTCACTTTCGCTGGCTTCAACTCGAAATTCCATGGCGTTTATTTTACTTTAAAAATATTCAGAAAATTATAGTTTGCTTCAAATTTAAATATAAAATTGAAAAATTAATTATATGTAAGCATTTTGATATGAATGGTGTATTAAGCTATAAATCTAATTCCATTTCCAAAAACTGTGTTACTAATTTCTATTTATTTGAGACATTTAATTTAATACTTCTATTTTTTTTCCTTATAAATCTAATTTTTGTCTTCATCAATTTACAATAATTACTGACACACTCACTATTTATCAGTCATGTTTATACTCCGTCTGTTACATTATTTACATATAGGACACGTAAAAGATGCATGCTACTTTAAAATTAGATGAAATTCAGGTCTGTTAATATAAAAACCCATATTTTGCAAAAGCACCAAGTAAATAAATATTAAAAAGGATTAATTATTAAGTGGCACAGTACTTTTGTAAACATGTAAATCTTCATTTCTACTATAGAACAATTATATTTCGTTTGGTTATTAGCATAAACCATATTTTACCTCAATTACTGCTCAATATTTCTTATTTTTTTAACTCATTTTTTTTTCAATAACCTTTTAGTAACCTAATAACAATTTATATAAAAGCCTGTATAAGCAGATAAATATTAACGAGGATTTATTATTAAATTAACAGCATTTTAGAAAACATATATTTTCATTTCTACTGTAGAAATTTTTTATTTCGTTTGATTATTAGGATAAACCCATATTTTACCTAAAGTTTTGCCGTATATTTCTTATTTTTTAACTCATTAGGTTTCAATTATCAATTAGTGACCTAATCCCAATTTGTATAAAATGAGTTGATTTTTAAACAGCCAGGATATATCCAAAACGTATATGCTTTCTTTATTATTATTATTTAAACATAAATAATTGTCCAACTTAGAAATATATTTATTTAAGTTTCAATCTATATAAATATAGCCTAATAACGAAAAAGTTATTTTAGCAAAGAGCAGATTTTCAGTAGCCCTTCTTGTGTAATTTTATACCAGTCTCCAATTTACATCAGCACTTATTCTGCCCAAGATCTAAAATTAGCCTTATATTTCTAATTTTTCAACTCATTAAATTGGAGTATTCCATCTGTGACCTACTCTTAGTTTGTCATCAAAACCTTCACAGCGTCTGTTACTTTACTGGCAACCAGCTAGCAAGCAGAAAACGGTCCTCTCTCTCTTTCTACAAAACACTGGATCAAAAACTAGCCCTTTTCCATCTTGGAAACTTTGTTTGCTGTTCCCTAATCACTTCATCACATCCTTTTGCCAACTTATTTTCTGTAATGAGTCAGGATCCTTATAAATCTATGTTTTGTCCTCATCAATTTACAATAATGCATCTGTGACCTACTCATTATTACTCAACTATGCTTATACTCCTTCTGTTGCATTATTGGCATATAGGACACCTAAAGGATACATGTTGCTTTAAAATTAAATCAAATGCAGGTCTCTTACAAAAAAACCCATAATTTTCAAAAGCACCAATTATAAGTAGATAAATACTAACTAGGATTAATTATCAAATGACACAGTATTTTTGTAAACATATAGTTTTTTCATATCTACTATATTATATTTATATTTATTTTCGTCATGAGCACAAACCATATTTATATCTAAAGTATTGCCTTATGTTTGTTATTTCTTTAACTCATTTCTTTCAATAATCAATAAATTACCTAATAGCAATTTGTATAAAAGCCTGTATAAAATTTTTTGATTTATAAAAAGTCAGAATATATCTAAAATTACTCTGTTTCCTTCTTATTTGATGGAACAGAAAAATTGTCCGACTTATAAGCATAATTATAGTGTTATTTAATTTCCAACCTATATAAAAAAATAGCCTAATAACGAATAGTTAAAGTAAATTTAGCAAACAGCAGATTTTCAGTAGTCCATCTAGGGCCAATTTACATCAGCACTTATTCTGCCTAAGGTCTAAAATTAGCCTTATATTTCTAATTTTTCAACTCATTAACTTGGAGTAATCCATCTGTGACCTACTCCAAGTTTGTCATCAAAACCTTCACAGCATCTGTTACTTTACTAGCAACCAGCTATCATGCAGAAAACGGCCCTCTCTCTCTCTCTCTCTTTGCAAAACTCTGGATCAAGAACTAGCCATTTTCCATCTTGAAAACTTCGTTTGCTGTTCCCTAATCACTTCATCAGGTCCTTTTTCCAGCCTATTTACTCTAATGAGCCAGGATCCCTTTCAACGGCCTGAAAGCATCCCTCCCATACTAGAAATGAAAATAAATAAAGCACCCAAGCCAGTTATGCCCTCTTAAGAAATTCTCTTTATTTAAAATGTTTTAATGAGGCGAAATGCAGTGAAAAGAGTTCAAGAGTTCTTTTTATTAGTTTTACTTCTTTCCTTACCGTTAGTGCGATTCGGAAGTTTTAGAATTATTTTAGTTAATTCTGGTTGGAGTTATAAGCAGAAATGAGCTCGCGTGAAGTTGAAATTCGAATGTAAGTTTCAGGAATCGGGATGGAAAAATCATGTGGATTGACTTAATGGTAATAATAGGAATGTCGTATTTTTATATTATATTGTATGGGAAAGTAACCCATTAGCTAGCATGGTTGCTCAAAAGCAATGTGTTTTCATTCGCTTTTGATTAACATTCTGAAAATAATATTCAATTAAAATAGTATTCTGAGAATAATATTAATTCTTACAAATTTTACTACAGCATTGCAAATATTATTGTACTTTCCAACGACACTTGTCAATGAGAATTTTTAAGGTATCCAATTACATTAAAAACACTGGTTGTCGACCACACTGACGAAAGTTTTATTATTATTATTATTTCTTGTTGTTCAGGTGTTCCTCTTTCTAAAACACTTTATCTTATTTAGAAAAAGGAAGGCCTGGCCAATCATTCAGAGTAATTTTAAGCAAAATATATTTTTCAGCTAAAATTTGTCTTTAACTTCAATTTTCTCAAAACTTAAATTTTTATAAAAAATTCTCCACCCTTAACATGATATCTCAAGAACTAATGGAGGTATTTACATGAAATCTCCAGCGTATGTTTTAAATAATATCGACTTTGAAATGAACCAAAGTTTTTATTGTTGACGGAATACTTTTTCATAGGTGTTTTTAGAAAAATCAAGTTGTGAATTTGGGGAAAACATGTATATATATAAATATTTTTACCTATAACCTCTTTTCATTTCAATACGTTTCTTAGATTTTGGTTCATATCATTCATCGTTATGCTCTATAACTTGTGTACAAAAAAAAATAGGATTGTTGCATAATAGTTTTGTGTAGAGTGTTGGCCGTTTTGCTCAAATTTCATTGAAATTTATAACAAATTTTCCTACTTCTCAAAATATATTATGTTTTCAAATAATTTGTTTTGTAATTATAGTAACTTGTATTATAATTTGCAATACATCTAAAAAAAATAATTTTAAATAGATTTTAAAAAGTCCGCTTTTAAAATACGTTCCTTCGAACATAATCAGCCGATTTTTTTCCGTCTCTTTTTTTTTCCAATAACACCTCTAAGGCCAAGAGTAAGTCTACTGAAGCGTCACAACCATTTTTACGAGGCGGATTTCATTCATACATTTCATTCATTCCTCCACAGATCACAATTTAAACCTGAACCATAGAAAAATCATCGCTGATCCAGTACCCGCCCCCCAGTGGTATTACTCTCGACATGGAGGACTCTCTGACCACAACAATTTATACATGGTCTCTCCACCACCACCACACGGATTGGATTAAGTGGTTTAGTGGCCAAAGAGCCATACCTCACTGTACTGCGCCAGACATATAGTTAAAATAAAATACTTGTCTTATTTAAAAATAAGTAAAAGTAGACACTAATTGATAAAATTAAATCGTTTTTGTAATGCAATAATTAAAAAGTGTCATTAAGATGACACGTTAAATAAAATGGCAAAACCCGATTTCTTTTAAAAATTTAAAAAGATTTTTATGGGCGTGTTCCCCCACAAGCATTTGCATGTCCACTGCTGAAGCATAAAAAAATCTTAAGCGATGATTTTTAAAATCAGGACATTCAATCAAAAGTTGATGGACTGTTAAAATTATTACCACCACACACGGAGATTCATCGGCTCGTGGGGTGTGAAATCACAATCTCAGGGATGCGAATCCAAAGTCCTACCAACCAATCTATCTCTGCCTTATTGCAAATATTGCAACATATTAATATTATAAACATTATATTGTTTCAGATAAAATATTTAAGAACAACAATAGCAAAATTACAAATACGAATATTAATCATAACAACGTGATCATTTCATCTCCTCTAAATAAGTTTCCAGGCCACGGTGGCTTGATGGTAAGATCTCGGCTTCGGAACAGGTAGGTTTCAAGTTCGAGACTCGATTCCATCGAAGAACCGTCTTATAAGGGAGTCCCTTGCACATTAAATCTGTCAAGCCAAACGCCCTCCCGCTAGTGTGATGTGGTGTAGAGAGGAAAGTGCCAACTTAGGTGTCGCCCTCGCCATCTCACAGTGTTTGAAAATGGTAAGGTCCGTCCCAAAATATCCCTTGTGTTACTTCAAAACGGGACATTAATATATAACTAAACTCGATAAATTACCAGCTCTCCGAAAGAAGTTGTTCTAACTCATCAGCTTTTTTTTAACAACAGATTTTCAGTTTATCAGCCATAAGTGCAATTGCCAACATTAATTGCAACATTACATTTTAAAAGAAAAATCCATTATATTTCAAAGCAGCTTAGAAGAATGTAATAACGAAAAGTATGCAACCACTTACATGCAAGGAAATGCCTGTTAAAAATATGCAAATTCTGCCAATATTCAGCAACATTGATGGCCATGTACAAGCACATTATAAACCACCCACCGTCATTCAGACCCATTTCACGTCAAATATATCATAATTTATTCAAAACTTATCTCCAAGTATAACAGCATCTTAAATCAAACATTACCATAAATATCGATCAATTAGATATTTACTTCGGAAACTGTAAGAACTCTCATATCAATATTCATTTTAAAGACGAAATTTTGGAGTAAATACCTATTCTCATGCATCAAAATATTCAAATAAACCTCATCAATTCTCTGAAGTGTTTCTGTTAACGTAAGTATGGGTACGAAGTATTTTTCAATCATTTCAAGAAAATTGTTGGGTGATATAATTTAAATGTATGGTTGAATTCTAAAATTACTTGAGAGTAGAGTTAAAAAAAGGAATTTAAGTTTAAAAATAAATGATAATATGTTGGGTATTTAAATTTTACAGAGCTCTTAAGAATTAAGGAAGGCCAATAACAAATAACACTTATAATACTATTTAATTATTTTATTTTATAGGAAAACACGAATACATTGTGACAGTATTAGTTCCCTTTGAGAATTATTTTCATTTAATAATATTCCAGGAATTTCAGGCTCAGAAAAGAAAGTTACGATTTTTCAAATTCTAGCTTTCATTTTCCATTTCATTTCAGAATTACTTTGATTTAACAATACTCCAGAATTTACAGGCCCAGAAAAGAAAGCTAGGGATTTTTAATATTCAAGCTTTCGTTTACCCTTTTAAGAATTATTTTTATTTAAAAATTCCACGAATTTCAAGATCAGAAAAGAAAGATAGGATTTTTAATATTCAAGTTTTCATTTTCCAATTTCAAAATTATTTTCATTTAACAATATTCCAGAGATGTCAGGATCAGGAAAGGAATCTAGGATTTATAAAATCGAAGTTACAATCTTAGTTCCATAATGACAATCATTTTCATTTATTAATAATTTATTAATATTTCAGGCTCAGAAATTATTCATAAATACGCCTAGAATTTATAATATCCCAACCACAGTCATAGTTCCGTTTTGAGAATTATTTTCATTTAAAATATTTTGGTGGATTTCTTGCTTAGAAAAAAACTATAATATCCAAGGCACAATCTTAGTTCCAATTTAAGAATTGTTTTCATTTAGTGATTTTTTAGTGGATTCCATTTAGTGATATTTTAGTGGATTCCATTTAGTGATATTTTAGTGGATTCCTTCCTCAGAAATAAAGGTATAATATCCAAGCTCCAATCTTAGTTCCATTTTGAGAATTATTTTCATTTAAAATATTTTGGTGGATTCGTAGCTCAGAAAAAAAAACTATAATATCCAAAGCACAATCTTAGTTCCACTTTAAGAATTATTTTCATTTAATGATATATTGAGGGATCCTTTGCTCAGAAATGAAATCTATAATATCCAAGCTGCAATCTTAGTTCCTCTTTGAGAATTATTTTCATTTAGTGATATTTCAGGGATTTCAGACTCTGAAAAGAAAGCTAGGATTTATAATATCCAAGTCTCAATTAAATCTCGATTCCACTTTTAGAATTATTTTCATTTAATAATATTTCTAATAAAAGCATTTTTTTCTCAAAACTGGATATTTTGAAAAATTAAAGGAACAACCGGAAAGACAAAGAATTGGACCAAAAAACATTAATAAATATTTCCTAAATGTTAACTTAATAATCTAAAATTCTATTTGATAGAAATTATTACATAACATGTATCACTCCTAATCTGAAATCCATCCTAATCCTTCACTCACAACACTGATACGAATACTTAATTTTCTTTCAAAAAGTTCCAAAAGGAGTTTGAAAAGTATCATAAAGTATCAAAACAAATCGTTTCGCCTCCTCCATTTTCAGGACCACATTTCAATAATCGAACTATCCAGACATCCAGTTAATTTTTCTCAAAACAAATTCAGGAAATTTCATTTCGCGAGCGTCGAGAAGACTGAAGCCAAACCCCGGTGCCCTCAGCGCCATAAAACATCATCTCGCAGCGCCAGCATCTATTTCGTGAAGCATCTTGAGGAACTCGGCACCATTAACTTTGGGCGTGGACGACGGTATGAAAAGTTTGCGAAGCCTCGTAAGAAGGTCAAAAATGAAGAATCCCACCAAACTTTGCTTGAATAATGAGCAGCAAAATGATTTATAATTGCTGTGGGATTCATCCATTACTACCGCAGTTACCCTTGTCAAAGGCAAACTCTCCAGAAAAGAGCAATTAACTAAAATCTTAATAGGTGCCCCCCCCCCCTTCATCATCCTTGTGCCAGAAATAAGGTCTCGACACTCAGGTGCCGGGGTGATGTCAGTTTTTAGGCAGATAAGAGCCTATCATCTGGGCAGTAAAATTAAAATGTGAACCAGATGACGTGATGAAGAATATTGAAATCAAACTTTTGAAGGAAGGATCCATCAATGGTTTAAGGTTATTTCTTGATGGGCTTCTTGATGAGCCAATTAAAAACTAAGATTAAATAAATTTCTTAGAATTAGAAGTAGTATAACTGGGATTGATGACGTATCAAGAACTAGAAACAGTATTAAGTTAAACATTATTTTTCTTTATCATTTCACTTATCTTCATGTATTTGTATAACATTTCAAATTTCTTATGAATTATAATTATGGATTGATGGTGTATCAAGAACTAGAAACAGTACTAAGCCATTCTTCTTGTTCATCTCCAATCTATTATTTCACTTATCTTCAGTTATTTGTAAAGCATTTCAAATTTCTTATGAATTGTAATTATGGATTGATGGTGTATCAAGAATTAGAAACAGTATTAATTCAAACATTATTTTTCTTCACCTCCAATCTATTATTTCACTTATCTTAGGTTATTTATATAACATTTCAAATTTTTATAAATTGTAATTATCATTTCTAATGAATTGTAATTTAGATTATTTTATTTCAATATAAATAAAATTGTCTGATAGAATTCAATTTTAAGTTCTCTTATATATAAATTAATTATTCCTAAACCAAAATCAGTGTGAAGTTGGCAACATGATGCAATATTATCTCATAAGTTATTTATTTTTATATTATTTCAGATTTTTTTAATCATTATTTAAATATAAACAAAAACGTCTAGTCAAAGTATCATTATGTAATATTCTCTTATTTAAGAAATTAATTATTCCAATGCACAAATCGGTGCCATGTTTGAGGA
Source organism: Argiope trifasciata (assembly GCA_026543055.1). Lineage (NCBI taxonomy): Eukaryota > Metazoa > Arthropoda > Arachnida > Araneae > Araneidae > Argiope > Argiope trifasciata. Next base: position 93,327 of record JAPMOQ010037473.1, on the reverse strand, counting down.
TGACAACATGATACAACATTATCTCCCTCTTCAGTCATTTTTATAGTATTTCACATTTCGTATGAATTTTCTCTTATATTATTTTATATAAACAAAAACGGCTGGTCAAACTATCATTATGTAATGTTATCTTATGTATGAAATTAATTATTCCTATACAAAAATCGCTGTCATGTTTGAGGATGGCTTCGTGATACAACATTATCACCTTCTTCAGTCATTTGTATAGTATTTCAAATTTCATATGAATTATCTTTTGTATTATTTTATGTGCACAAAAATGTCTGGCCAAAGTATCATTATGTAATGTTCTCTTATTTTGGATTAATTATTCCTATACACAAATCGGTGCCATGTTTGAGGATGGCTTCGTGATACAACATTATCTCCCTCTTCAATCCTTTGTGTAGTATTTCAGATTTCGTATGAATTATCTTTTGTATTATTTTATGTGCACAAAAATGCCTGGCCAAAGTATCATTATGTAATGTTCTCTTATTTTGGATTAATTATCCCGATACACAAATCGGTGCCATGTTTGAGAATGGCTTCGTGATACAACATTATCTCCCTCTTCAATCCTTTGTGTAGTATTTCAGATTTCGTATGAATTATCTTTTGTATTATTTTATGTGCACAAAAATGTCTGGTCAAAGTATCATTATGTAATGTTCTCTTATTTTTGATTAATTATTCCTATACACAAATCGGTGCCATGTTTGAGAATGGCTTCGTGATACAACATTATCTCCCTCTTCAATCATTTGTGTAGTATTTCAGATTTCGTATGAATAATCTTTTGTATTATTTTATGTAAACAAAAAAGTCCAAAGGTTTTATTGAAGGATTTTTATCATTCAATAATATTATAGTATAATGTGGTTTCTAAAACAGATTAAATATTTGGACCATAACATAGTGCTCATCCACTTCAGCTATTTTTCTTTATGTAAATATTTTGATATGTTACAAAAAAAAAACTGAAATTTTCGCAGACATGATGTGTTATTAATTAGTTAACTTATTGAAATTGAAATATTAGTTGAGAAGATTAGCAGTGCACTGAACAAAATAGATGTAAGACTAATAAAAACAAAGATTTTACTGAAAGATTTTTTTTCATGCAATAATATCGGAGAATTATGTGGTTACTGAATGCTCGGATCATAATCTGGTATTCACCCACATCAGCTATATTGTAGAGAGAGTTTTTCTTTATATAAAGATTTTGATGTCATGTTAAAAAGTTTATCTTAAAAATAAACCTTGTTCCATTAGAATGAAAGAAGAATCTTTTCCTCGTATTATACACACAGTTACCACTTTTGGGTATACTATAAGCCCTTATAATTTGCACATCAAACCTTCTTTGATTCTTCAAGCATGTAGGAAAAGATAAATATTTCTGCTAATTAAGGAATTGAGGTGGACAAGGGTTTTATGCAAATTATATTCGAGATTACGAAAATTTGGCGCAGTTTTTCTAAAGCATCTTAATTAAAAACAAACATTTTTAAGTGGAACCGAAGAAGTGAAATAAGCAGAAGTTTCTTAATATAAAACTCAAATCTTAAAAGCAGATTGAAAGATTTCATCTTTTTTTCTTTAATTTTAGTTTGCTTTTAACTTAGTTTCTATTATTTTGTATTCGAGATTATTTTAAAACATAAAAGATTACGGTCCCCTTACTAAAGCTCTCGCATTTTATTTGGAAGACATTGCATTTAATGCTTCAGAATTTAATTCATTTAGACTAGTATTTTACTTTAGTTTTATCAATGAATGTTAAAGTATATAATTGAGACTAATTTGGTTAGAAATAGTTTAAACGGCATAAAAATGAATTTACAGATCAATGATTTTTATAATTGTACTAAGATTTTACTATTTTATTAAAACATTTCAATTTTAAAAGCTGATTAAAATTCTAGAGCAAAATTAAAATTCTTCTGTTCCGTGCATTCTCATTTTTACTTTATCGTTATAGATTATATACTTACAGAAAAAAAAGGTGAACAGAAAATCGTACAGAAAAAAAATTGTAATCAGTTGTCAAAAAATTCAAATTCGAGATTTTTTCCTATCTTCAAGTTTCAGCTTTTGAAAATACCTTTGTGGAATTATTTCTGTCCGTCACTCTTCCTGTTTGGGAAAAGGTACAATACAAACAAATCGAGCTAATACCACATGCACAAAAATACACAATACACAACACAAAAGTACAAAAGTATGTACAAAAAACATACACACGTATACACAAAAGTACACAAATGATATAATGCACAAAAAGCTTCATATTTTATCCTTCTGATGCAATTTGGTATATGATCTTAAACCAAATTTATAGATTTCCATTAAATTCGGAATGAAATAAATTAAGAGTAATAAATTAAGTGACAAGTGCCTCACATAGAATAAGACTAGGTTAGTTACATTGATAAACTATCGTGAAATAATGACTCTTCAGCTTTGATTATATAAAGAGATATGTCATTTAAATGAATAATAATTGTATATTCAGTAACTGTACAAGTTTCAATCCTTGTGAATTGTAATTCCTTTGGATATGCTTCTAAAAAGCCGATAATATTGAAATTGTTTCTGAATTTCTAATCTATTTTTAGCGATGGAATAATTTGAAACTTTCACACAAAAATTGAGACATTTTTTAAAGTTTTGTAAAAAAATCATTTTAGAAAAATTAAGAGAAAATTTGTCCATAAATGTTTTGATATTTTTTATATTTATGACAGAAAAAAATTATTCAACATTTATATACAAATATCACATTTGTATGTAATATTTGTACATAAATGTTGAATAATTTTTTTAATGAGTTGCTTTTTTCGTGTGTATTATTTGATAATCGGAGAAGTGAATGCTGCTAAAGATTCATTTTAATTGTTCTAATAAGAATCGTAATCCATCTTAACTATAGAAATTAAATTCGAACAATTCAGAAAAAAAATTATAAAAAAAAGAACATGTAAAAAGTAAAATACGCTTTCTGGTAAAATTATTTCAAATATATCAAAGC
>JAPMOQ010037473.1:65519-90280 GCA_026543055.1 Argiope trifasciata | reverse complement strand
CAACGAAACCAGACACTCGTGACAATTTAAATACAAGAATATTCCGTCCAAAGTCGTTGAAAGTAAAGGAAGTAAAATACGCTTTCTGGTAAAATTATTTCAAATATACTAAAGCAACGAAACCAGACACTCGTGACAATTTAAATACAAGAATATTCCGTCCAAAATCGTTGACTCCTCAGTTTAAAATAGCTCAAGGAGTGTAACAAGTACATGATTGATCAATTTGCCGCTAAAGGATTTGTGTCAGAGCGTAGCTAAGCCTTTTTGCCCCGTTCTTAAACTTCAGATTAACCCTGTCATCTTCCCCCATCTCGGCAAGCCTTACAATATTTCTTGTATGACACGGAGCCTGAAAAACGTTTTCAATGAAGCAAAACTTAACGTCGCCCTTGCATGCTCCTTAATTGACACGTTGAAGAGTTAATTCTTTAAAAACGACCGCTTTTCTGTTGCTGACAGAGTGCTTTTAAACTGTTAAGCGTCCCATGCACGGACGCGCCAAGTTTGGCGATTGGCGATGGAAAAAAAAATCGAAATAATAGTGGCTCGGTTTATTGAATTTTCATTACCAACCTCGTAATCTCGTTACTTAGATGCAAATTATGTCTCGAGTGATCAATAAGTGAGTCCGCATTTTTAAAATGCAATGATGATAGAAAATTTGTGAGTTGATTGTTTTTTTTTTTTCTTCTTTCTTCTGCATTTTTGGAAAGAAAAATGGAAAATGCTGAAATGACAAGAAAGGTCCGTGTTTTATAATAAAATTATTTTGGAGTGCAGATTGTTTTAGTTTAAGGATTTTTTTTTGTTTTAAGATTTTTCGTTAACTTTTGGGGAACTTTTATAATTCGAAAACTTCAAGCAATTAATTCTTTTTTTTTTTTTTTACTATATGTTCAGTGTATTCCATATTTTGTGCAAATTTCAAATATGCAAATTTCGAAGAAAATCAAATGCTTTAAGTTTTGACATAACTGAGGGAGAATTTTAAAGAACAAATATTTTTATCTCACCTACATCGAGTTTTGTTTGAATATTCATGAAGAATGATTTTTGATAAGAATTTAGTTTACATTAATTTTACATAATTGTAAAGTTATTTTTTTAGTTTACACTTTGATTTACACTTCTTAGTAAAATGGCATAGATGATTTTGAATTATAGCTATTTCAATTTTTAGAAAAAATATTTGGAGATACACAAGTATGTATACCTTATATATATCTGCTTTTATTTTTGTTTTGATTTAAAAACACTTTCAACCTGTCAAAATGCGATTCAGATTCATTGGGTTTAGTAGAGTTTGTTAGCTCAGAAGACATATATGGGTATACTGAGCCATATATATAGTTAAAATACAGAAAGTAGATGAAATCTTAAACCACTAGTTTATAGGAATGTAGAAAATAAAAATAAGAAATACGGAAAACAAAATTAAATGGGAAAATCAGTAGCTAGTAAAGTCTAAAAGTAATTGAATAAGTCTGTTCCCTCACAATGTTCTGTATATTTAAAATTGACGAATTAAATAAATGTAAGCGATGGTAATTAAGAACTGGGCTTCGTTTAAATGTGTGTGAAACTTAAATCAATATGGCATATTGTGCAGGTAGAGATAATTACAGGTATATTGATTTAAGTCTCACACATATTTTAAATGAAACCCAGTTTTTAATTACCAACGCATAAATTTTTTTTGAGTTCGTCAATTTTAAATATAGCGAACATCGTGAGTTAACAGCCCCATTCAATTACTTTTAGTCTTTTAAAAGTTACTGGTTTTTTCCCCCCATTTAGTTTTTTTTTGCACTTCTTATTTTTACTTTTTGCATTCCTATAAACTAGTGGTTTAAGACTACATCTACGCTCTTTATTTTAACTAAATATATAACTCAGTAAGCCCATATATGAAATTTTGCGCTAATAATTTCTACCAAGCACAATCGAGTCTGAATCGAATTTTGATCAAGTGAAACTGTTTTTAAATCAAAACAAAAAATAAAAGCAGATATATATAAGCTATATATACTTAGATGCCTAAAAGTATTTTTTAAAACTCGAAATAACAATAATTCAAAATCATCTGTGCCATTTTACTAAGAATAATAAATTAAAGTGTAAACTAAAAAAATGACTTTACAATTATGTTCTCCAAATAATTATTCCTCTGAGTAAACTGACCTAAATTCTAGAAAAATTAACAGTTAAATTTTATGTCGAGGAGGCATAAAATTGAAAGCAATTGAATTAAAATAACTTTTATTGAATATAAATTCAATGTGCTCATTACTTGAACAATAAAACTAATACTTTAAATATCAGAGCCCAAATTCACATTACCAGACTTCGGTCATTCGAATCATTCATCCTTTCTCTCTAACATTTAAACGAACTGAAAGAAACTACCTTAAAATGACGAAACAACAAACAAGTTGTACAACAGCTAACTTTTATTCCACCACGATCGAAGAGCTTAAACCATTTCTCAATCCCGTCTTTAAAAAATACGTGTGTAGTTTATGTAGTTTATTGGCGTCTAAAAAAAATACGTACACGAGACGAATTTAAATAGCAGACAAATTTGCATTATAGTTGCTGCCAACCACAAATCATGAAACTTCAAAAAAAAGATCGGGTTCGTTTGAATCGGTATGTTTACATTAATTCAGGGTGCGGTATCGGAAAAACATAAGGACACCATAAAAATTCAAACCGAAATGAATTTCTATATAGATCTTTTCCAAATGTTTAACAGAATGGAACTGCTCCCTCACGAGGTCCAGTATATTTAAAATTGATGAATTAAATAAATATATACTATGATAATTAAAAAATGGATATTCATTTAAAATATGTGAGACACTCAAATCAATATGGTATGTTGAACAGATAGGACAAATGTGCTCCAAATAAAAGTTGTTTATGTGTAAGACGTATATGGCCAATGCGAAGTTTTACCAACTTGACGTACAGACTGAGCTCTGGAATACCAGACCAAACTGAAAAGGATTGTTTAACGAATGTAATTTATTAAATGCTCGCTAATTCCAAGTTTCCTGCCATACAGGTAATTCCTACTAGTAATGCCCTACTTTATATAGATTCAGATTCAGCAATCTACAGGGTGGTATATTGCCATATAAACTTCCCCTATAAACAGCATCCTATAACCCAAACTGGGGAATGGCTTGCAATGAAATTTGGCATATAGATTATACACCAGATGCGCTCACTGAATTTCAAAAAAAAAGTTCTAATTTGTCCACCATAGGATGCATTGTAAGGAATAACGTTAAATTCAACACAATAAATGATCAAAACGGAATACAAAAACAATATTAACAATTCAGAACAAGAATTATGAGCAATAAAATGCAAAACCAGAATAGTTCTAAACTCCGTAACGCTTCATGTGTGAAGTATCACGTCTGATCATTCAGACCAACTGTTGAACACTCTGTCCATTTAATTTTAGTTTCGCAGAGGAATAAGGGTGGTCACTTGGAGCACTTTTCTGTACATCGACCTGTACACGATCAACAACTGTTCCCCTTCAGTAGTTTTGTCTTAATTTGTTCTTGTTTCAGCAAAACAACTTTTTTAAAGAAAAACAGCAAACTGATGTTTTTTTCTTACCTTTACTTACTTAAAACGTTCACTGCCACTAAAGCACCTGTGCATTACAAATAATATGCAGCTGTACCAAACCATCTATGTTATTGGATGACACCTTCTCCTTTTAAAAGATAGCAAAGAAGACATCTAATTAGATAGATCACCCTGAAATCAGGCATAGGTAGTGGCAGTGAACGTGTTAATGTAATTCGATGACAAAATGATGAGAAATTAGTCAATAAATAGCATTTCTGTATTCCGTTTTGATCGTTTGTAGTATTAAATGTAATGTTTTTCCGTACAATAACACCCTCTGTATTCCATTTTGGTCGTTTGTTGTGTTAATGTTTTTCCGTACAAAACACCTTCTTGTGGACATTTTGTAAATTCGCTCACATAATTTTTTTATCCAAAATTCTGTGAGCGCACCTCGTTTATAGTCTAAATGCCAAATTTCATTGCAATCCGTTCATCTGTATGTGTTGTAGGATGCTGTTTATAGATGGAGTTTAATTATAGCCAACTTGTAGATTATAAATGATTCGATTAATCTAAAATGGTATGCCGCAAGACAAATTTCCTACAACGACATACAAAAACCTTATTTAACTACTTGCTTTCATGCCTTTTTTGTCTTACAAAGTATGTAGTGTTTTCAAGCGTTAAATCATTAAATCTCATTCTTTGTACATCCCAGGAACATGAATGTAGTTACCTTTTTTCTTAAAGAATGTAATTAAAATCACTCTCAAAAATGTTGTGGATTGAAATATAATTCGAAAAAATTAGTTTCACAATCTTAGGAAATATTTGTTTTTGTTTCTTTCTCTGAAAAGATATTTAGGGAATTTACTAACAAACTATATTTTTAGAGCAACATTCGCAAAACATTTTCATGATTCAAAGTAAAATGCTACTAAAAATAAAAATTGCTGTCTACCAACAATGAAATAGTTCTAGTATATATTAATTAAGTAAAATACTTTAACATTCTTTAGCCTTAATCTTTTATCCTATTTTTTATCTTTACCTTGTTTTTGTCTTTCTTTAAGACCTTTATCCTCTCAAAAATTTGGGAAATTTATATATTTATTTTTTAAAAAGGCGCAGTTTCATTTGTATCAAAAAACTATGAAATATTTCATATAGTTTCAAAAATTGTAATAAATTTCTCAAATAAGCAATTTAGAATTGTTTTTAAAAGCTGAATTCATGAAATAAGAAAAGAATGTATATTATTTTCTTTGAAATTCTTATAAAGGTTTTGATTAGTTTTGAAACCCCAAATATTAACATGTCTTTTTTTTCTTTTCATACTGTCATAAACATCCACATATTTTTAAAATTTTTATCAGTTAAAATTGCTTAAAAAAAGTCAGTCATAAAATATAAAGTTAAATAAATAGCTAAAATTAATTAACCGATACAAACATATGAAAATCCCTTTATTTTGCTGTTATTTACATTTTGATTACAATTTGTGTAGCATCTAAGTTTTAACAAACTTTATTCAAACTTTATATTCATTACTGTTAAACTTATAATTGATCACTATTCAAAAGATTCATGGAATTTTTGGAAAGAGTTTTGTATTTAAATCTATACATAGTATAAAGTAAAGTCTCCTAAAACCATCGGTACGTTTGAAAGACAAAAAATACTTAGCATATCCGAGATATTTGTATCATTTTGTAGGAATTTTGTGGGAAAGGTTTTAGTATATATGAAGTCATATCAAAATATTAAAAAAAAGTTATATAACGACGATTTTAATTATTTTCCTACTACGATTCACTCATGCTTAAAATAGCAGACTCTGTGTTTTGCATTTCTGCTATTTATACATGCACAGTTTTGCAAAAAACTGTGCATGTATAAATAGCAAGAGCTGTGGCATGCATATGAAGTACATTTATTTGTTCATGTCTGATTTTAAACAGCAATTCAAAATTCATTATGTCCAAAGAAAGGAAATTCAACCTCGGCAGGTGCATGTTAAATTCCAAAAGGTTTCACTTGTTACGCAAAAGGGAAAATGAAGAGGAAAAAAATTTCGGTTAGCAAATGTCAGGCAAAAAATGTCCACACTTAGGGAAGGAAAGCTTTCTGTTGAGAGAAGAAACGTTCTTAAATTCGCATGTAATTAAGTTGTAGAGACAAATTGAATCAGACTTATGTCATCCTTCCTCTTGGATGTTATGTCACGGGCAACCTTGTGAGAGTACTGCTAATCTATTAATATCTAGTGAATATAGATTTAATTACATCCATACCAATTTCCAGAATGGTAAATTGTTAAATAACACATTCAACATCTTTCTGGATAACAAAGAATATGAACATTACGATTCCACAATCAGTACAACCCACAATTTGTTAATCTCACGGAAATCAGCAAATACGTAGTTGATAAATTCCATCACTGTTTCTGTTGTTCGCTCAATATTTCAAATTATTTTTCCAATTTTAAATACAAAAAATGAGTACGGGAAACTAAGAGCCAATTAGCACAATTTTAATGTACAAGGAAAAATTAAACAATAAAATTAATTAGGCAAATCTTTCTTCAAATACTACAGTATAAATGATTGTAAGAGCTTTAGTCGGTCATGCTTGGCTATTGATTATATGATGCTTTCCCGTCTTTAGGGACAGATGAGAGTTTGAATATGAGGTGGTAAGACATACCGCTCAATCTCTTGTGTCTTTTTATATGTTTTATGTTAGTTATGTTTTGTTTTTGTAATTTTAATAAATATATTAATGTTGGTCTTTGACATTCGCCACATTTTGGGGACTCGACATTTATATTGATCACTTCTATCAGCAAAATTATGTGGGTGTTGAGGCAATTTATTTAAAATGTTAAATTGATGTTAAAAATTTTCTTTAGAGTTGATATTTAATGGGATAATTTGTCGTTGTCTTTCCCCATGTAATCATAAGCTATTGACTTTTAAATGACAATGAATTTTTATTAATTTGACTTATTAAATTATAAAAATGCTATTTTCTAAATTACTTTTTCTACCATTTTCTCAAGTCTAGAATTTAGAATTTTCGAATTTCGCCTGCTTGAGCATATTCGATGACAATTAATTATTTTATTACCATCAAAACTTAGTTCTCATTTAGCTGATTAATTTAATTAAACTCTGATTCCATTCTGATGGCGCCATCTATTGCTGACACTGAAAATTAAACAATTTGAATATTATTTGTAGAAATAATTGAATATTTTGTTTTTAGGTACTCTAATAAATGCTCATTTCAAAAATTGATTTTAATTACATACATTTAACAATCTGAACTGAATTTTAAAAAATATCTATTAAATTGGTTACCTAAAAAAGCTGAAATTTGAATAATAGTTAATGTTTAACTGTTTCTCATTAAATTATTTCTTCACATCTATTTCCATTAATTTATTAAATTCCTATTTCGTCTTTTAAATATTATTGTTAAGAAATACTGAAGGATTATTTCCATGGCAACGCAGCAATTTAAATTTCTATATTCAGTTTCTTTTTCGTGATAGCCTCAATTCTATTTATAGAGAATAAACAATAAAGTTACTGTATGTGAATTTCGATCCAATCCGTCTAAGACATTTCTACATTTGCCATAAAGTAAATGCATAATTTGAAGTGACAACACGTGTGAAATCTTGATAAAGAATAAACATTATAGCAGTTAAATAATAGCAATGAAGAAAGTTTGAAAATCTCTGGCGTAGATAATTTTTTTTTTATTTTTGCAAATAAAACAATTTGAATATGAGAAAATTTATCTTGCCATAATCATCTCCTGTTTACATATGTTTATCTTATCATGTGTATGCACATAAAATTTCTTTCATTCGAAAATAAATATACAGAGTAATTATAACTATATATCCCTATAGACAGCATCCTAAAGTGCAAACAGTGAACAGTTTGCAAAGAAATTTAATAGAGACTAAACACGAGTTGTGGTCAGGTAATTTCGGAAGCAAAAAAATTAGTTCCAAAATGTCTACCAGAAAACACATTTTAATGATAAAAATTTAATTCAACTTAATAAATGACAAAAAAGGGAATACATAAACAATACTAACAATCCGAATCAAGAATCAGGAGTGATAAAATGTAAAACCGCAAAAGCCGTCAGTTCTGAGGAAAATTGCCTAGGTTTGCATGCTTGGGAAATAGAGGAAGCTTTATGCAAAACAGATAAGAATCATTTGCAGTCGTTGTCATGTTTTATGTTGGTGTTTCCGGCTATAATGAATGATGGTATGTTATTGCGATGTTGAATGACTTAAAGAACTCTTTAATGTTTCATATGTGAAGCATTACAACTGATCAGTTACGATCTGCTATTAGATGCAGTGTTCCATCGACTTGAAATTTTGCAGATGAATAAAGGTGGTCACATGAGGCACCTTTCCAAACATAATCATTGACATGATTAACAACTGCTCCTCTTGTACAACTTCGACCCAATCTGTTGTTCCTGTTTCGACAAATTGAACTTTTTTTCCCTCAAACATCGTACTGTTATCGTTTTCTTACCTTTACTTAATGTGATTCAATGAAAGGCAATCAAAAACTAAATAAATGCTAATATTAATTCTGTATTCCATTTTGGTCATCTATTGTGCTAAAATTAATGTTTTTCCGATAAAGGCGCCCTCTGATAGACATTTTCGAACTTCTTTTTTTCGAAATTCCGTCAGTGCATTTCGTTTATAGTCTGCATACCAAATTTCGTTGCAATTCGTTTTTCAGTTAGCCTTGTATGATGCAGCTTATAGGGGAGCTTAATTATAATCACCTTGTAATTTCCAATAACGTAATTTTTCTCTCTATTAAGAATTATATTAATTAAATATTTCAAAATAACTAACATCATTACCATTCTAAGAATCAGGTAAATGATGGAATCTTCCAGTCGAAACAAAATAATTATCATCATTACCATTCAAAGAATCAGGCAAATAGTAAAATCTTCCAGCCTCAAACATTAGTATTTTCCAATTTCTGTTTCAAACGAGCATCAATGGTTTAGTTGATTTTCTTCCATCGGTCCAATGTTTATAGTGAAATCCAAAAATGTGAGGGGACACTCAGGATAAAGTTATCATGCCTTTACTATTGTATTGGTTTTGTCATGAAATATGAAAATTTACGAGTATATGCGGTTGTTTGCCTCTATGGCCCTACATTTCAAGAATTATTGCAAAATAAAAGTGTGATATCCCCAAATTTTATCAATTGATATTATATTTTGAAAGCATTCTTGTAGACAACAAACAAAATGCTGTACGTTGGTGCGAATGTAGTTTTACATGTATATATTTCCTTTTTTTTTTTTAATCATGCGAGCGTCATCCTCATCCTTCAGTTTTAAAGGTCTTAGATATTTTTGATAAACTAGTTTCTGGTTGCTACATTATTTTATTCTGTTGAGTTCCATCCCATATTGGCAACGAAGAAGCAAATGTGCCAAATTGCCGACTACTTCAATGGCTAAAAATATCTCTGTGAACGACATAAAGAAACATATTATAATGCGTCTTTATTCTAAATGGCAGAAACAGGAGGACCTGGAGACAAACAACAAACTTTATGATATAAAGCCCCATGTGCAACCTTCGCTCCCATTAGCGAACAGAAAAGCAGATACTGTTGTTACACGTTTACGAATCATACACATTAGATTCACCTACATTCATTTGTTATTAGTTGAACAACCACCACTGTGTTCGTGATGTAATTGTCAAATGCCTTTACAACATATATTGTCAGAATGCCCAGATTTTAATCCCCAGCGTTTACAGTTTTTTCAAAACCATTGCCCTTCATTATCTTTTCTGCTTGATGCTCCTCTTTGCTTTTTTAAAGACCATAAAGTTTATCCCTGTATTTAAATCTTGTTTACTTTTTAGGTTCTCCTTGCATCTCCTTCAATGAGTTTTAAAATGATATAATTTTACCCATTGTTTATCGCAGCATAGTCAACATCATGGCTCTTGCGCCATAAAACTCACAACAAACAAACAGACAAATATTTCCTTTTTTTATTTGCGGGAAGATGTATTTCACTCCTAAAATAATATTGAAAAGGTTAAATTAATATTTATATCTGGAAAAACCGATCTTCGCACAGTAGGAGTTTTTTTCAGAAAATATTTTGTTACAAATCACATATACTTATTACATATGAATATTTTTCAATCTTGAACTGGTAGTTTAACTTTAAAAAATTCATGAATGCACTTAATTTACCATGTTATTCGAAGCATCTTCAATATCATAGCATTCATTTTCATTTATCCTTAAACATATTTTTGCACTATTTTTTACCATGGCAGAAAGAATCTCAGATGGCATTGCATGATGTTCTCAGCATTGGAGCTGATAGCGAAAAGATCTAATAATTAGTTATTAAAAAAAAGTTGTTTCTTTTGTGTGTGTGTAAAATCGCATGTTTTAGGAAATATATCTATAAAGATAAATTTAAAAAGCAAAAAAGTAAGAAAAATTAATTTAAAAAAAAAGAGAAAAATGCAACTCTAACCAAAGACACGCAACATTCGCGCCCTTAATGTTGTTCTGACCATAATACTGCACTACGCATTCTTCAAAACGGAAGTTGAACATATTTACCCTAATACATAGTTATAAAAAAATCCAGGGTGTAAAATTATGTTTTACAGGAGGGGTACCTATATAGATAAACTAAAAAGCAAAACCTTATATAAATTTATGAATAAAATCTGATCCAATTCCTTAGAGTCTTTTCCGAGATGCACAAAATAAATAAATTCATACATATGCATACAATAATTATTAGTTAAAAGTTAGAAGCTCAATATGGTAAATGAACAGCCGGACGCCCCTATAGTTTAACAATAAAGTTTTACCTATATAAAGTTTATTCAGCAACATTGCATTTATTTAACTAATCTGTGCATTTTCTTTCTAGGCCAACAAGCAGAACTGAAGTCGTTATCGATACGAGAATTATTGCCAGCCACTGACTTCTACATGACGTATGATGGCTCAACCACAATGCCTGGATGCCACGAGACTGTCACGTGGTTGGTTATGAACAAACCAATTTACATCACTAAACAGCAGGTGTGTTTAACTCAATGTCAGTCTAGCATGTTGTTGGCAAAGATATTTAGAGATATCATGATATGTATGGCTGGAATTCCGTATTGGAAATTTATACACACATATACGTGATGATATTTTAAAATCAAATTGAAAGTGAATTAATTTCCTAACTTTTAGTTCAATTCAGTCCATGTTTTCATTATAAAATATTCTGTTATTTCCTGATCCCATTACACTTTTTCTATTTAATTCATTCGAGAAGCTTTGTAAAAATGCTTCCATCAGCAGCTCCCAAGCTATGAATGAAAGGATAGAAAATTAACAGTCAAGTGAATTCTAATATATCCTTGTGTTTCCTTTAAGTAAATTGGCGAGTGTAGAGAAATCCCTACCGAAATTTCACTGTATTTAAGCACTGAGAAAAAAAAATTACCTTTCGAAATATGATGGTATATAAGATCAGAGATTATCAATGTATCTCTCTTTTGCCATCTTCTGCTGTCATATATATTTCTGATCCGATTCCACTTTTTATTTATTTGATTCTACCCGCACTTTAGAAAACTGACAATTTCAGCATTTTATCATGCTCCGGTCAAAAGGGAAAATATCTCTTATGCTTAGATTCCTATGTTTCTTTCGCTTATATCAACAAGTGGCATAGATATCCCTATCAGAATCTTATGGTAAAATTATTCAAATGAAAAAATGGTACCAATTTATTCTCACATTTGGATGTAGACAGACAGGGATTCGATCGTCGCTTTGCTCTAGTACGAATTCTAATTTCCATAGAGAAATAAATCAAAGTTAAAATTTCTTTAAAAAATTTCGCAATACGTCTGATAAAATATGTTTACATGCATATATTATAGATAACCAGACTAACAGCTAGATAGATATTGATATTTGAAATAAATAAAAGTAATTTCTCTTTCTTTTTGGTCATAAATTTCATCATTTTTTACAATTCCAGAATCTAATCCAATCAGATTCTTCTATTTGGGATCTGATTGCATCTCAGTTACACTGCAACTTTGCAATCTCAAATATGCAATGAGATTAATGAAAAAGAATGTAAAAAAAGTGAACAAGTTGAATTCAAATCCTGAATGTACAAGGTATGTTCAAATGAAAAAGTTCGAAACTACACTGTCGATATAAATAAAAATTTTATTCCAAGTATACATCATAGGCCAAAGCATAGCAACCTAATTGATTAAAAAGCCGAAGGATTTCTTGTACTCAGAATTCCTGTGACAGTGACAAGATATAAATGAAGATTTTATTCAAAATATACAGCATAGGGCTAAGCCTGAGCAACCCCACTGATTAAAAAGCCGAAGGATTCCTTGTGCCCAGAATTCCTTTGAGAGTGACGAGACCTAGTCGTTCACTGAGTCCTTGAGGTTGCCGTCCAAGGTCCTACTTGTTGAACACTTCGAGCACAAAAGAACAATTTAACTCCGATATATACTGTGGGAGACGTGTAGAATCCGAAGATTTTGCATGTCCATCATTAATAAAAGGCCGGAGTTATTCACGGAGGTTGTGGTTCTGCTCCACAGTAAATCGAGTCCACACGTCTCCAGAATTACACACGCGAAACTGGCCAAGTGGGAGCAGCTCAATCATCCACTCAGACATGTCGCCCCGTGATTTTCATGTGTTTGGTCCCTTGAAAAAATATCTGAAAGGGAAGGACTTCAACATGGGTGCTGGACTCAAGGACACTGTGAAGGAATGAGTCTCGTCATGGCCACATGAGCTCTGGGAACATGGAATCCTTCGGCACATTATTCAGCGGGATCATTCTACTTAAACCTATAGTGTATACTTTGAACAAATTCTTTATTTGTATCCACAGTGTCGTTTCGTACCTTTTCTTTTGAACACTCCTTGTACATCTTCGATGCTCTTTTTAGAAACAAATGCCAAATTTGATTCATTAAGATTATCGTTTGTCTAAGCAATCAACTTTACATCTACGCGACTGTGTGAATCAATAAATGATGAATCATTAGACGGGCTTGAAATAAAATGTGGTAAGGTTCTATACTTTAGATGAAAAAGCTAAAACTGCATCGCCATTTTAGTTCATCAAAGTCGCTTTATTTTTAAGTTATTATTATTATGCATGCTTGAGTACAGTTAAGCAACCGATCAACTCCTTGATGCATTTAGCTCAAAATTCATCATGTATCTAGACTTTAAGTGTTAAAACAGTATAATAAATTTTATCTATCTAGAGGTTTACATTTTGTAATTATCAGATTCAATTACTTAATTATCCATATCATAAGTAAACTCAATGATTCAAATCATTAATTAATTTCAGTACTTCATATCATTAATTAAACTGAATGATTCATATCATTAATTAAACTCAGTGTTTTATATCATTAATTAAACTGAATGATTCATATCATTAATCAAATTCAATGAGTTATATTATCAGTTAAACTAAATGTGTCCTATAATTAATCAAACTCAATTATCATAGGCAAGTGACAGATTTCTTACGAATAATTTTTTTAATTTTTTGATAGAAGCTTACAAATTTGATTTAAAGACAATTAACAAATTTCGTACTTCTAGCCGAAAGATTTTTGAGTTCGCGAGTTTGCAGCTAAACAAGAGAAAGTTATTTCACAAATGTATTTTTTAATTTTGTCACATCTCTCTGAAAATAGGAAATTCATCAAAATAACGAATTCTCTGAAATCACAAACTTTTATCTTTCCAGACTGCGCATAAGTAGAAAGTAATAATTAAACAAGAAAAATCAGAGAGAATTTCATGGAAATTATGCATCTATTTTTTAAATCACATTTCTATTTTTTAATGTACGATCAAAAAACAATATTAAAAAATTAATTCATATCCTACTTAGGTTAATAAAGAAAAATTTTATTTTAGCTACTTTTTATTAAATAATTATCAAAAAAATTATTAGGTATCAAAAAATAATTGATTTTTGCAAGAATGAAACTCGCGTTCTTCATCTTCACGTGAAAAATACTGAAATCCTTACCTTTTACCGATTCAGCTAAAGACAGTCGGTTTCAATTTTCATCACAAATTACTAAAATGTACTTAAAGTATTAACAATTAATTAAATATAAGGAATTAATTAATATTTAAAAGAAAAAATTATGTATTAACATCACCATCCACTACAAGTTTTAAAAAAATGTATTTCAACTGGAATGGATTGATAAACAGTTTTTTATAACGATTGAGAATTTAAACAAGATATATAATTAAATATACATAGGGAGAGAGTGAACTAATAATAGGAATCGAATAATCGAATAGCAGGCAATTAAATCCAAAATTATTTAATAAAGTATAATTCTAAATAAAAACAAAATTATAACATTATTTGTAACATCGTTTCTAAACCAGCTGTTTTGACACTCAACCTCTATTTTTATCTTCCTTTCTAATCAAAGAAATTTCACTTTGCTTTATGAATGAAAAATGAAATGTACATAAGATGATCTGCTTAAAGATATGTAATGAAGTCTATATGTAGGTGTTTAACCACCCACATGAAATAAGAAGCAAGCAAACTGCAAATAAACTGAATAAAATAATCATCTAAATGAAACAAATATTTGGAAAAGATTATGATCTAAATTTAAGAGGGAAAAAATAAATATATTTGCTATCTGCTAATAAAAAAGAACTTCATAAAGACATTCTGTCAGATATTTATAGAAATCTATCTGAAAGCCCCAGGAATTGAAATAAATAATCCCCTTGATTAATAGGATTTTTAGAAGAAAATTAATTTTTTGTTGCATTATCATTGTTACTTTTTATTTATTTTAAATAAACATACATGATTATATTTGTAGAAGTCCGTGGGATTGTTTTTCGAACAACTTACGCTAACATGGAGTTCTTGATACATCGTAGTATATGAAAGAAAATCTTGTACCACTAGAAGCTAAAGAAATATTGATTTTAAATTTATACCTTAAGAATCTTGAAGTTTATAAATAAGTCTATGTTAATAAATATATGTATAAAAGAAAATTAGGTGTTTTCTTAGCGATATACTCAAACAATAGAAAAGTATATGACTAACTTTCAGCTACAATCTCTTAGGAAACTGTTTCAGGGAGTTGGTACATTTAAGAAACCAGAGAAATATCAATAATAAATTTGCATTTTTAGAAATTTGAAATTTGTAAATAGGTTTAATAAAAGCTTATATAAAGGAAAACTAGCTACTTCCATGCAATATCTTCAAACAATAGTAAATTTATATATCTAAAAAACGTTTCTGTCTCTTTCGGCTGTATGCCCTCAGGAAACTGTATCAAGGAATTGTGTATTAAGGAAACCAGAGAAATAGCAATCATAAATTTAATTCTGTCTCTATTGTTTCATCACCTGTTCTACACGTCTGTCTTTTTTAGCTGAATGCCTTCAAGAAACGGTTTCAATGAGTTATATATTTAGGAACCAGAGAAATAGCAATTTTAATTTTACATCTTTACAGACTTGAACTTTAAAAAATGAGTTGGTTACAGTAAAAACGTGTTAAAAGAAAACTAACTGCATCTCTGTGGCATACTCAAATTCGTTCACCAATTCTTCAGACAGTAAAAACTTCATAAAACAAGGTCCTTCCTCTTTCAGCTGTAGTTTTCAGGAAACAATTTCAAATGGTTGTACATTTAAGAAACAAGAGAAATACCAATAACAAATTCATAATTTTACAAACTTGAAATTTATAAACATGCTGATTTCAGTAAGAGCTTATATCAAAGGAAACCAGCTTCTTCTATGCAACGTATTCAAACAATAGTAAACGCATACATCTAAAGCACGTTTATGTCTCTTTCAGCTGTATGCCCTCAGGAAACTGTTCCAGGGAGACCAGAGTAACCCTAAAGCTCCTTTGGGCAACAACTACAGACCGGCTCAGCTCATTCATCACCGGGTGGTGAGGACCAACATTGATTTCAATCGATCATCGGTAAGTTCCTTCTCGTACGGTTGATTGCTACCAGGAAGAAGAGGCTTCCCTAATCAGCCTCAACGCATCTTCCTCATCAGTTTTCCCCATGCTTTTTTGTTTCCTATTGTCGACTTTGCGAGCCTTCAGGTGGTCAAAGATGAAAGAATGCCTCCGTTGGAATTAGTGCAATGCTATTTATTCTTATGGTGGCGTTATTGTAAATATGAAGCAGTCATTTATTCTTCTGGTATCTTTTAACAGAATATGGCTTATCATTGAAGGTAGCTGGTACATATTGTCTAAAAATATTAATACATTTCTTATCATTAATGCTACTCAATTTTAAAGAAACGAGGTTATTATTTATTTTTCTAGTATCTTTTTATAGAATACAGTTTAATCGTTTCAGATTATAAGCACAAATGGTGTAAAAGTACAAATTTTATCATTAGACTCAATAATCATTAACGATACGGGCTTATTTCATTATTTATTCCACTCGTATCTTTTAACAGAATACGATTTCACCATTTCGTATAATAAGTGCTGATGGTGTAAAAGTATAAATGAATTTCGTAGACTCATCATTAATGATCATTCGTAATCATTAATGATACTCAGTTATAACAGTATAAATTTATCATCCATTTTTCTGTAATTTTTTTATTAGAATAAGCTTTAAATGTTTATAATAGTTCAATTCAGACGGTGTAAAAATCTAAACAGATTCTTAGTAATTATTAATGATGCTCAGTTACAACCATATGAAGTTATCATTTATTTTTATGCCTTTAAGCCGAATCCTTTTAACCGTTTTAGATAGTAAGTACAGACGGTTTTTTATTTGTACAGTCAATCATCTCGCCATCAACAAATGTAACAGTATCGACAGGATAATAGTACAGATGATATAAAAGAATACATTTCTTAGATTCGGTAATTGTTAAATGTACTCTATTATAACTATACATTGATTAGCATTTATCATTCTTTCGTTTCTTAATAGAATATGGTTTAACCTTTCCTGATTATAAGTACAGATAGTACTTTTCTTTCTCTCATATGTCATCACCACTGAAAGAATCAGTATCCCACCACATATTGTTCAACTTTTCTGTAGTCACATTAGATACATTTTCTGCAATCTGAAGGTTGAATATATCGACATATTCAATTGGATCTGCAACTATTCTGCCCTTCATGTAAAAAGTAAAAAAATGGGGAATAATATCTGGTTCCATTATTATAACGATTTCATCAAAAATGACCATTTTTGCAATAGTGATACCATATCACTTGAGCTAAAAGTGAAAAATACGAGCGCAATTTTTCTATATTAAAGATTCTACTATCACTGGTCAATGCCGTCAAATTGGCGACTGCTTCAATAAATATAACTTTCCCAGCGAATGATTTTTTTTTTAAAGACATTTCAAAACGATTTTTTACACGAAATAGGAAGAAGAGGGGGATCTTGAGATCAACAAACTCCATGCTATCAAAACACTTTGACAGTTCTCATTAAAAAATAGGAACACAAATACCTTTTTTAACTAGCTTTCAGATTGGTCATACTAGATTCCTTCATATTTGATTTTAACCATCAATGTTTTCACGATGCGACTATCAAATGTCTGTGCACCATATTTTATCTGAAAGCCAATGCTTCATTGTTAAGCGCTTTTCCAATTTCTTTATCCACTTTGCTTGGTGAAATCCCTCATATTAAGCCTTTTGATTTTTTTAAATCCTTAAAGTGTAAATCTCTCATTTAAAATATATTTTCTTTTGAAAAAATATCATTTATACCTCTTTTAGTTAAATTTTATACTCTAATATAGCTAAGATTTTACTTTACAGGTTGGCACAACACAGTCAACATCAAAGAAAAAAAAAATCAATGATCTTTTTGTATTAATTTTAACAATTAAGAAAATATTTGGTGACTACCCAATATATTACTTCATGCTTACAAGTAATTAATTCGACCAATTAAATGGCAGTGCGGTTAGCTCTAAAATTTCATGAATCGACCCTTCGTCACCTTTTGTCAATCTTTCTTTTAAAGTAATGTCTTCGATTAGAATAGTTTAGAATGTTAAACGTCCTTTTGCAAAAATACAAAAGCTATGCCTTGAAATGAGTTTGATATTCTAATTCAAGTTCATATGGAAAAAAAAAATCCAGACTTTCTAGACACATGAATTACGTATTTGATGCATTTAGTTTCGCTGTTGAAAATTGTATCTAAAAGTCTGGATTTCTTTACATGATTAAATAAGTTCCTTATCGCTACACAATAAACCATATACACAACTGTTTTGTTTTTGTTATAATTGTATAGCTTTTTTTCCCAAGTTATAGATAGTTTATAAAAGTAACTGTATGTTGGAATTAATTTTCTAATTATAAACATAAATCAATGACTAATTTATGTTAATACACAATCATTTTTTAGACAAAAATTACAATATATTGCTTAAATTTAAAGGAAACTAAAATACTGTCATTGAGGTGACCTTAAGTTTTTCATCCGGTGAACTTTATTCACTGATGCAAATCTTGCCTTCAATTAGCATTGTTTAGAATATCAATGCCACTTTGTAAGAATACGAAAGCTGTGCCTTGAAATAATTTTTTAACGATCCTCTAAGAACAGATGGGACAGATTCCTTCCTAGGCACAGGAACTATTTTATGCATTTAGCTTAGATATTGGATACTGCAACAAAAAGTCTGCATTTCTCTTATATAATTAAATAAGTTCCTTATAGCCACACAATATACAACATATAAAATTAGTACATCTTTTAAATAATCTTATAGTCCTTTTTTTAAACCATAATAGTTTGATTTGGGAAACGGTTACTATCTATAAATATAAAGCAATGTATAATTTTTGTTTCTGAATAATTATTTGTCTTGCTTTCTGGTCGGTACATGTGACATTGGATTTAGTGATATAATGTAAATAAACATGAGTTTTCGATTAATTTTTGTAGTTAATCGGTTAATTTTAATAAAGCAAGGTTCAAGGTAATATAAGTTAGCCATGAGGTTTCGGTTAATTTTTGTGCACTCTGTAAAATCTAGAAATTAATATATTCTGTAGAATATAAGGTAAGGCTCTGTAGTGATATAAGTTAATCTTGAAGTCGCACTTACTTTTTGTGCACTGTATTAAAATCTAGAAATTCATATATTATGTTAGAAAGCATCTTTTGTTGTTGTTGTTGTTTAATTATGACAAAAATGTATTAATAGAACTGAAGCAAAAAGGGATTCAATAGTGCTTTAGAATGTTAATATCAAAAAGGTATTCCGTATCACAAACTAAAGTAATATTAGAATAAAAAATATAATTTTAGAGTCTACGTGAAGTCACATCGTATTCTTCTATATTTCTCTTTCCTTCTCAATCCAGCCAAAAATAAACCCTATCAGAGCAGCACTTAAAACCAGGCAGGTAACAGAAAAGTGCAATTTAGGGTCCTTTTAAGAGGCATTAAAAACCCGAGCCCTCAGCACTAAAAGGAGAATTTTCCCACTTTTTAGTGCTGACCGGACCGCTTCTGCAACGTTTTTTCCCGCCTTTCCCCTTCGAGGAAACAGAAGCTTTATTTCTCTAAGGCTACGAACAAAACATGGTTTGGGCTTTGAGAGACTTTTATAGTGAGACAGCATTCCCCCCTCTTTTACTTCTTTAAGGAAACAAACCCTCCCATCTGACCCCCCCCCCTTCCGGACGATGTCTCCCTGGAGCATCGTGAATTTACAAAATTTTCCGGTAGAAGATACCCCTAAATCTTTCTTCAGATATGTTCAATACGAATATGAAGACAGAGCTAATACTAGAAGAGTTGAATAGTGACTCCCCAGATGGCGCTGAATGCAAATACGGCAATTTATGGCCAGTTTTAAACGGTCATTTCTATTCAATACCTCTTTTAAAAGGACATTACTCGGTGGATGGCAGTACAGCAAAGGAACAATGATGTTCGGTAGCAAATGAGTTGTTCGTGGCCTCCAATGAATGGAAATGGGGTTATTTTCCTTGGTATTTGTCTTGCAGCATGTTAGAGGGAAAGATAATACGCTATCATATAATTCATATTCAGCATGATTATTCCGGTCGTGTCTCGTATTCACCAGTGATCGACAAACGCAAATGTACAAAAGGCTGCTACGTGATAATTTGAGATCTTCGATTCGAATGCATCCCATCTAATTACTGAGACTCTTTAATGGTAGCGACTGTGAAAGTTTTATTCCTTATCTTTCTGCGATCTGCGAATTGTTCTTTGGATGCTTGACATTTCAAGATTTCTAATTTTCTAACAAATAAAAGGTTTTAAATGAATAATTTTGGGATGCTTTTCTCTTTAATCCAATGCAATTTTTTCGAGATTTCTAACTTTCTAACAATAAAAAGGTATTAAAGAATAATTCTGGGATGCTTTTTTTTAATCATATGCAATTTTATTTTGGCTAATACTATTTTCAGTTGGCTAACCATGTATATTATTATTTTTTTTAAATGCATTAATGCAAGGTTTTCTCCCACTTTTTTACAATTATATTTCTAAGCACAGTAGAAGAAATTTTTTTAAAAAACAAAAAAGGATTCCAGTTTTTTACTTATAGTAAGCTTTAGTAAAAGTTTTTTTAAATTTTTTTTTTATCAGCCTTATATTAAAAAAACACTACTTAGTTCATAAAAATGTTTTTGACTTTTGCTTGCAACAAATATCAGCCTATTTATAACCTTGATTTTAGGCATATAGTAACAACTGTTTCAATGATATTAATGGTCGTTAAAATTATCGATAAAATATTTTACGCAACTTCTGTCGGTGTCCTGGCACAGGAGTAGAGCGTCTTCCATAAGATCCGGAATTCTCGGTTCGGACATAACTGTTCTTTTTCAGTGTTTTGTCTGTCAGATGTGTGAATGTGTCCTCCTGTAAAAGAGAGTTGTGAAAGCGAAAGTGTCGCGTGAAATAGCTAATCATTCTCTTGGCCCTAATTGACGGTACTGAAAAAGCAAGAGACGCTCTCTCGGCTTAAATCGCTGACAGATCAGCGGGCTTGTAAAGTGCCATAAGTCACAACAACATCTAACCTAATCCTCGACATGTGTGTGTGTGTTTATATATATATAGAGAGAGAGAATACAGAATATTTTAGAAAACAATATTTTTATAAAACCAAACTGCTATTTTCTAATTTCTGAGATCGCAAAAAAAGCTTCAAAATATATTAATCTTAGAACAGGAATCAAATCCATCAATGTTTCCCACTTAAGAATGAATGAAAGGAAATTTCTCCACTAAGGAAAAAAGAAAATACTTTTATCAAAACTGTTATAAAACTCGAGAGAAATGTTTTTAACAAATTATAAAAATTAAATTATTTAATTTCCTCCAAAAAAAATTACATTCAATGAAAATAACAGATATGTTACGGTTTTGGGCCAACTTCTTGAAAACGCACCTGCTGTCAAAGAAGCATAAGTAATAATGCAATACTGGTAAAAGCATGTTATGTATATATATATATATATATATGCGATTAAAAGACATTGATAAATACTGCCATTTATGCTTTATTCATAACTTACGCGATTTCGAACTTCAATTCTTTGCTGCCTTCAATTATTCAAAACCTCCTAACGAAAAAAAGGATCATGTTCTCACATGGTATTAATATTCTTCTTTGCGCGTGCAGAGAAATTGTAATGAATCAGCGCGATAAAAATGGAAAATCGCAACTCATTAATCTTATCTCTGTCATTCATAAAAAAATATAAATAGAAAATGTAGATTACGTAATTATTATTCATGATTAGTCTTAAAAAAAGCTGATCTGTAATACTAGATGTCAAAACAGAAGTTGGAATTTAGCATCGGCGAGGATATTTTTGAACTTTCCCCACCTTACAGATAGCGCTGATAAATTCTACGTATTTATTTTCATTCCTTCATAGAAAGGTACTGATCCATTTAAAGAATGATAAACATTATAATATGCATGGTATTTTTAAACATCCATCCCAAATCTTGAAATCATTTTTCCATTTTCAATTCATTGGAAGAGATCGGTCTTGCTTTTAAGTTTGTGCTTTTCTACTGAAAGGTTTAGAATCTCATTGTTTTAATATAAGTTATATTTTATTAACATTCTATTATAAGTATATGTCATTTATTTTAGTTTCCTGTAATGGAATATTTGACACTGTTTCAAGTTATCATGTGAAAACACTATTTTATCACGTGATTATATTAATGCGCATATGACAATTATTGGAAAATACGATGCTTTTTCTTCTTCCAATATTGAAGAGAACTCTAAAACATTTTTGCCGACCAAGAAGAAAATTAAAAAGGGAAAAACCTGTTTTAACCGGTTTAAAATGTGAGACGTAATGCGCATGCGTAAGCTTTTAGAAAAACGACGGGGGGGGGGTCCCATTCTTTTTTAAGATTGATGAAAGTTCCGAAACTTTTTTGCAAGCCAAGAAAAAATTTAAATTTAAAATTGTAATTTATACTTTATTCCTTGCCTAAGTAATTTTGTACTTCAAAACCCCCTAACTAAACAACATCATGTCCTCACATATTGATAATAAACAAAAACAAAAACTCCATGAACTTTAATCTTGGAAATGGATAGTATTATTAAAACCAGATGTTAATGTGCCAACTTCATAATTTATGGAAATATAACATGGATAGGGGAAAGAATAAGAAACAGAATGGTTTTATCTAAGACCTTCCCTCATTAACCCTCCCCTCTTTAAATGCGTCAGTGTTCAGGTATGCAATTCACTTTTCTTAAATTTAAGATTAGAAATGGATGTTAAAACTCAAGGGTTTTATTTTTCATTTAAAAAATTTCTGTAAAAATGAATGTTAGTCTATATGTCTCTTATGCGCTGACTTACTGCTCCGATCCCGATAAAACTTCATATTGCTTGTAGTTACGCGATGGTTATAGGCATAATACATTTATCAGATATATAAAAAATATTTTCGGATCTATTTAACGCATCTATTAACCAATGATTAATCTCCAAATAACTGGTCAAAGAGACAACTGGTTCAGTAAAGATGCTAAATTTAAGCTAGAGGTTAATATTTCGTAGCTATTGTACATAAATGCTATGTAAATCGTTGTCTGAGACAACAGTTTTATTAATGAGCATGTGAGAAAGTGTTAAGGAAACCAATCCTATAAGTTTAAAATTTTAACTAACCATTTAATAAAATTTGTTCTTTTTTGCCCCAATTTCGGAAAATATTATTGTACAAATAAATTTGCATTGGTTTAAAAAAAATCAACTATATTCAAGATGTTATGGTATAAATATATTTTCTATGTTTAATCAATTTAAAATATATATATATTTCAATCACATTTTCTAATATCAAACTTGAGAATTCTGAACGGATATTAAACGAATCACAAGATACAGTAAATAGTTTCTTTCATTACCATTCTAAAAGAACACTTTTACAATTCAAAAGAATACACAAATCTAATACATTTTATATACTGTCGTACCATTCATTCTATTTCAATAAAACATTGCCAAATTATTGATTGATTGCACTTAATACTTTTTTCGTCTGCAGCAACGAGCCGGATACCATCTTGTACATTATAATCTAGAAAAGTTATTTTAAGAAAACTGCTTTCAACTTTATGCCACCTCTACCTAAAATTTCACTGTCAATCTTACTAAAATTTGAGGAATAATTATTTGAAGAGCACTTTTCCTACCTGTGCAAAATGCCATCTTCATAAAAGTGCCCCACATAATTTAACTGAAGTACATTTTTTAAGTACTATTTCACACATTTATTTAATTAATGCAATTTTAACGATATAGGCTTTGAAATTCTCAGAGGATACACAAAGCTAACACATAAAAATAAATATTTGTTTGTAGAATAGTATAATAAAAGTAGTATAAATACTATTTGTGCTTCCCCTTTATATATCCTACAATTCTCTATATATCCTAATGCATTCACTGTCGATAATAAAAAAAATATTATCCTTAGGTAAACATGATAAGTATTTCAAATTCCAAACGATTTTTCCAAGATTATTTCTTCTCTGGCAGCAACGTGTCGGGTACCAGCTAGTATTCTTCATATAAAACCAAAAACTCACAATACTTTCTGACAGATACTCTTCGACACCGCGAATTTGCCCATGCCAAATTGGACTCATCAATTCAGTTTGAAGAGTTAATACCTATTGGCATCTTCGAACTGACTCGTTTCGTGTCCACCCTTTATGATATGATTGATATCCTCTTAACTCGGAACACCACCCTCCCAAAAATCTCAGTTCCCCAACACAGCTCTCGGTTTCCAGCAATCCTTGACTCCGACTCAATTGCAATTGATCCTTTGCCTTGGCAACCAGTATCAGATAATCCCGGAGTCACACCATTGATCGCACACTCGACATAATGTCACATTCCTCTTCGACTTTCCCAGATCGTCCGCACATTTGTTGTCCACAACTCGAAAAGGGAGGGGAGGCTGATTAATGCCTGTTCTCAGCCGACAAAGGAGGGACGATCGTGCTGCCCATTGTGAGGCTCCCCATTGAAAGCTTTCGACACCCCTAATAGAATTATGGCCAAGTAGTCTGGGGGAGAAGAAGGGGAGAGTGGCAGCCAATAATTAGACCAGAGGCATTCGAAAGGGGAGTTTGGCGAAGTCGAAGGTCAAGAGCCAGATTGAAAAGAATGCCTAAATAAGAGATCAATTGTAGATTTTGACTTTTCAGTAGTTGTGAATTTATGGTATTTGTATATGGATCGAAATATCAAAGACTGAAAAATTTGATAACTATTGAAATAACATCTTTATTAATAATTTATTGAAATAGATTATCTGCATTCAAGAAAAATTATCTTTTAAATAGCGATTGATTTAATATTTTAGAATTTCATCCTCTCAAGTTTTTTCATTAAAATCGTGTACCTTCTATCTTTTCCAAAACCTTTTGAATTTATTATCTTATGATAAATGATGTTGTTTTGAT
>JAPMOQ010037473.1:0-23775 GCA_026543055.1 Argiope trifasciata | reverse complement strand
TAAATTGCGAAAAATTCGTTTTTTCCCCTTTTTCTTTCAAAATTTTGACAACAGTAACGAATATGGCGGATTTCTTTTCCATTGTTGCACATCATATATGATCTTAAAACCCAGAGAGAAATGTGAAAGCAAAATAAAACCGCCATGTTCGTTATAAACTGCGAAACATTTATTTTTTCCAACCTTTTTCTTTCAAAATTTGAACAAATATGATGTAACAAATATGACAAAGTTCTTCCCTATGGTTGCGCATCATATATGATCTCCAACCAACGAGAAATATAGAAACAAAATGAAACAACTTTTTTAGTTATAAGTTGAAAAAAATTAATTTATTATTTCTTTTCATTTTCTTTTATAATTTAGGCAAACACTTAAGATTGCTGTAGAATTCTCTTCCACATTTCCCCCTCAGATACGATTTGTAGCCCAAGCAAATGTGGAAACAAATTAAAATTACCATATTCGTTTAAATTGAGAAAAAAAATCCTCTTTTTCTGTATAAATTGTGGAAAAAGAGGGGGTGATATTTATTATATACTTAATAATATTTTATAGAACTGCTGTAAAGCATTATTATTATCAATTTACAACTTTTACAAATTTATTAAATGATTACTGAATTTTTCTTTCGTTAAATTGTAAGATGAAATATCTTTAATTAGAAAAAGTTTTATCATAGATTTAGTGTTTTTGCACGTTGAATACAAATAAAATAAAAATTTACTAACAATTTTTAACTATTTCATTTGGAAACTTAAAATATTTTGAAGTATATGACAAAAAGACAATTTCACATGACGATGATAGATATAAAGTTTTAATGAAGAATATGATAATCAGAAGAAATTTTTGCATTTAAAAATCTAGAATAGCCTATATACATTACTCCCATATATAAATTTTTATCTCAATAGAATTTTCTGAAATGTTCCACAAAGTCTTTTATAGAATGACCTTTGACAAAGAAATTTGAAACTCCAAAAACCAAAGGTATTTCTGTCTAGTCAACAGGAATCAGAATAAGACTGAAAATGTCTTGTGATTAAAAAGAGAGAGAGAGAGAGAGAACGATGATGAATTTTAGATGCAAAGATCAAAGCTTTGAGATGTTACACCATTATTATCATTTTCCAGCGTATTCATACTAAAGTCCATCTGACCAAAGCTACAGTGCCTTGAAATTCTGTGTGAGAAAAAAATGCTTTTTGTATCAAAGGCAGAATGTAGTGAAATTCTAAAACTTATGAATGAGGAAGAAAAATCAAGTTACAGAAAAAATTTAATAAACAGTCGTAGTCTGAATTCTGAATTATATTAAAAGTATTCGCAACATTTCAACTGCTCTAGGCGCTTTGCAAAACAAATGCAGCATAAATGCAGTTATGTTGCCTGAAAACACAATTCTATAAATCTATTATGTATTTCAGTTAAACATTACTGATGGAAAAATAAGAAAAGATAAAAAAAATTGGCACAACAAGAAATATTTTTGTTCTTGTAAAGTTTCACTACACATATTACTCATCCCTGTTTATCTGTCAATAATTTCTAGATATTCAACTAATAGACTTATGTTTATTAAATTTTGTCAATGAACGTTCGTAAAACAGAGTACAAGTAAAAAAAAAATGTAACAAACATTCGTAAAACAGAAAACACGTCATAAAAAGTATCAAATATTCGTAAAACAAAATGCATATCATAAATAAAGGTAATATAGTTTCGTAAAACAGAATCCATCTCATAAGATAGTAAAAAACGTTCCTAAAACAGAATACACCACATTTAAAAGGTGGTTTTAAAAATACATATAACAAGATATATTATACTATTACTATCAACCATTAACAGGAACGGAATAAAACTTTTGATTGATGATAATTTGAGGTATGCGCACAATAATCATACGCAAAACATCATTAACAGTAATACACACAGAATTTAAAAATTCTCTAAAGCATTACTTTTTTTTAAATGTGTTCTATATAGCAAAAACCAAAAAGTTGGGTTGGAACAATACATGCAACATGAAAACTCACTTGTAATAGACAAACTGAGAAGAAAATAAAAATAAGAAACTAATAGCAGGTAACAGCATAAAAAAACGTTTCATTTTGTTTAACAAATTTTATAATTAACCTATTTCAATCAGGATAACAATTTGCTTGCCTCAAATAGTGTTTAGAATCAGAGCATGCGCTATGCCGAAAGGAATCTATTAATCTCTGAAGGTACACCCAGTTGTTTTCTCTTATTTTCTCAGTCTACAAATATCTGGCGATATTTGAATTACAGATTTCGCTCAAACACTATTTATAACTTTTTGTTTCAGAGAAACCCATCTAATAAAATAAAGTTGTTGTACCCATTCGGAAGTTTTTTCCCTGGAACCATAATTCTTCGAGCATTATTATTGATTATTGCATGATACATGATTATTGAACTCATACCTCAAAATACATTCAGCCAAAATTTTATTCCGTTCCTATGAA
Source organism: Argiope trifasciata (assembly GCA_026543055.1). Classification (NCBI taxonomy): domain Eukaryota; kingdom Metazoa; phylum Arthropoda; class Arachnida; order Araneae; family Araneidae; genus Argiope; species Argiope trifasciata. The sequence continues at coordinate 21,280 of JAPMOQ010037473.1, read as the reverse complement.
CGGTATGATAGTTATGGCCCCATACATCGGTGTGCTTTTTTCTTTATAATCCCCGTGTATATTGTTAAGGAATTCTCATTATGGTTTTTCATTGGTTTATTGATCTATAAAATAGTCAGTCCTTTAGTAAAAACAATGTCGTTTATTAAACGCAATAACACAGAAACGACAAATGAACAGCCAAGGAGAAAACGGACAACACATTGCAGTGCACCACAACAAGCAGTAGAATACTAGTAGCAACAACCACAGGAATCAAAAATTCATCAGAAAGATGATATCTACGTAGCTTCCCTCTACGGTATATCTAAACATATGTGATTCTCCACTGTCTCCTCACTTTAGCAGTATCCGACTGCCGATTCACTATTATATAACTAGTTACATCGTGTACGACTCGATGCTTCTTTCCTAATAATCATCAGAACTCGAATGCAGTTCAATTTAGCAATCGCTTGAGCTCCACTCAATGCTTGCTCTTTGCTTGACTGATGCATCTATTCCGCCTTTGCCTCGCTATTCTCTCGATAAATTGTTTCATGACTGACTGCCTGCCCCTTGAGAATGCCTGCCTCTAAAATTTCCGGGCAGAGAAAGTTCTGGACCAATCAGGATTATCTTTGTTCTTATTGGCTAAAATTTTCAAAGATTCCAGTTACATATTTTTAAAGGTTTTCTATATTAATCCGTCCGGTACGTTCATCTGTATAGTGGATGAGTACGGTGCGAGAAGAGATGAACGCACAATGATCAGTCCTTTAGTAGAAGGCACAACACAGGCTTTTACTTACCGACGCAACGAACACACAGCAGCACACAATAACAACAGCAGCTCACAAGTAGTAACAATATCCTCAGCACTGACTATGACGCTGCTTCCTCAACAGACTACAAGGCACACAACTTAGCTCAGCACTTTCTTGGTTCACGCTTCTTGTCTTCTCCTCTGGAGGACTCGTTATTTAATGTCGGTTCTGAGAGGCATGGCTAGAAACTGTCAGCTTGAAACTGTCGCCCTTATATAGTCCCGAGAGGGCGATCCAACCAATCAGGGCGTATCTGGAAGCATCTCGGTTCCTGATGGAAGAATCGGGAAAATTCACGATGTTCCGGGTAATTTCCATTTTGTCGCCAAATAGTCGCCAAATTCATCGCCAAGTCTCCAAATTGTAGTCAGGTTTCTCGCCAAGCTCTGGGATCATTACTAAGAGCATCCGCAGCATGCAGTACAGATTACTGTAAATCATTCTTTCTAGTGAAGGAATCAAGCATGCTGGGAAGCAGCATCACTGACACATAGCATTCGTAACAATATGTTTTGTCACCAAAGTCCCCAAATCAATCGCCAAGTCTCCAAAGGATTTCCGTGTTTTTCACCAAGCTCTGAGATCTCTCGCCACTTAAAAAGTACTCAACAGAATTGATCTTAAAACAGTATTTCCAGTGATTGAACTAATTATGCTCGGACACAACAATGCGAATTTGTAGCAGCGTTCATATATACTTTGAAAAAATGCGCATAATATACAAAAAAGTATGTTGAAAGTATGATGTGCAGCTTATTCCCAATTTAAATTTATTCAGTGCACGTCACACGAACATTAATTAACATCAGAAAATGTTAATCATTAATTGAACCCCAATAATTATCCATTAGGTATTCATTCGAAATATATTTTCAGTAATCTCTTTTCACCTCTTATTTAAACTTCAAGTAACAGCTGAAAAAAATCAGGTATTTAGTCATTTATAAAAAAGAGCATCATTAAGAAACTGGAAAATACTTACTTATATAATACTTAAATCCACACTAGATCCAGAAAAACTTCGTCTCTTTCATTAATCATATAACATATTTTTTTCAGTTGCTGAAAGATGAATGACAAAATAATTACAGCTGATGAAACAGTATATTCTCATTTTTCTTACTCAGAATTTCTCTTTGCTTTTAATTAGCAATAAAAACTGAGTTAGGCAATTAATGACATACAAAGGCCTCATCATTTGGGCGATAATAATTTTTCACATCATCACTTAATATGCGAGAAGTCTATTTTTAATTTTTATTGACAGACTTGAAACAATAGATATTAAATTGATACAACCTAAAGAATATTAACTTGAATACTTAAGAAAAAAAAGAGTGAAGGTAATTTTTTTTTAATTAACTAAAATGAAAGAAAGAGCGAAATTAATGGTAGCAAATTTCAAGTTTTTAAGCGATAAAAATATATATATATATATATATATATATATATATATATAAAGTAAAACTACATAAGAAAATTCACAATTAATAACTCAAATTAAGAAAATAAAAAGAGATAAAGACCTAACTGCCACAGGAAAAACTTCCATCTAATTATAATACAGTGTAAATAAAGATTCCGTAATTTTCGGGGGATTTTCAGGTCACTAGGTGTTAGTACTTTTGACCATTGTCCACCGATGTCTCACAGAAAAAATCCCTTATTTCGAATCCTTGCTTGAAAGTGACCCTTGACGAAGTTTTCAGGCCGGATTCTTTTTGTATTAGTTATAGTTTTTGATTCGGTTTTGTTACTTTTCGCTTAGCTTATTTTGTTAATTAATTGAAATTCATTTGTATTTTAGTTGTAGCTGCATTTGTGCTCTCCAAATACAATGACTGATTTAAAAACAAAAACTTTTTTAATTCTTAAACTTGTCTGTAATCCGTAATGATTTTTAGTTTTGATTCCGGTATTGGTTTCATTTCCGTGGTTATTACAATTTCTGTTTCGTTTACATAATTCTATTAATTATAGTAATTTGGATTTGTTTCATTAATCGGTTCTATTTTATTTACCTTTCATTTTGTGAACATTTAGCGTGTAATTCCGAATTCAGTTTTAATTTCGATTTCGACCTAGTTGGTTTCGTTTGGTTGGTATATATATATATATATATATATATATATATAGCCACCGCGCGCATCGCCCCAAGCATATTGAGGCTTCAGAAACCTCAAACCAAAACAACAGCATTTTTTCTCAAATATATATAAAATATAAAGTTAAAACATAGTTTGAAATCAATTTATTAAATAACATAAATAATTTTCAGTTTATCAACCATGACCACAAAATAAATGAATGCACCTTATTCCTCAGGTTTTAATATTAGGTATACATTTTATTTTCTGTTGTTACCTATGGCCCTTTACAAGCATGCTTACGAACCGTCAGAGATTTAAGCAGAATGTGCAATAGCTTCTGAGGACAAAGGTCACTGAACACCCGTGGGCAAAATTCTGACTTCTAGCTCATATGAAGAAGACACTCAGACACTTACTAGCAGATACCCTTTTTATAGAGGGTCTCTTTCACACACCTCACAGATAGAACGCAAGATAGAGAACAACCAAACCAGAACCATGCCTTGAACCAGAACTCAGATGAGGGGAAAGATGCACTAACCCCAGACCAGGGCACCGTCTTTTACTCTCTAGTAAACTAAGTGTGGATAAATGTTTTTATTCAACAAAAAATTGAATCTCATGTCTTTAACGAATTTAGAAGCTTCAAATTAGTTTAGTTTAGTTCGACTTTCCGACTTTCAATTGAAATAAAACATTACCGAGAAGAGAAAGTTCAAACTTTATTTTTAAGCATAACATTTAAAGTAAAGTAAGTGAAAGCATTTAAGAACATTGTAAGTAAACTTTCTTTTAAAAAATCGATACCATGACATATACAGGCGATTAAAAACAGTCAAAGGACATGCAATTAAATATTCACACTTTCTTTCTATGCAAGAAATTACAAAAATTTCATTGACGCTAAATTCTGCATGTGTTTATTTATTTCTGTGCCTTCTGAAAATTTTCAATTTAGAAGATTTTCGTTGATTATTTTTAAATTAAACCATTTGCTATGCGCAAAAATATACAAATGTTTGCATTGCATTGTAATGTGTTATTTATACTGAAAGTCGCATTTATTAAGTAAAAGTAAGGTGTACTCTCAATTGTTTGAGACTGTATATAATATGATTTTTAAAATTTTTTAACTTTTCTAGATGGCCAAAAATGTTCGAAAGTGTTTGGATGGGGTGGGGCATCACTTTCTAAATACCGATACATGCATAATCTAATAGTCACATGACTACTTCAAACTAGCTTAACCCCTTCCTCATCGCTCCCGTGAAAATGAAGGGGTGAAATTTCTACCTCTATTTCTCACGCCCGTGATATTTCTGGGCTGGCCTATTCAAAAGTAATGCGCCAATAATATTAAAACAATCTATTTCTTATGCCCAGAATCATGTTTATTACTCAATATATACGCCAAATGGCTGCTCTAGACTATTTGCTATGTTTTTAGAGATAGTTGATGTATTTTAAACTAGATGTCAGCAGAAAGGAGACTATTGTCCTGCTTGTGATGTTGGCATATGCATCTCATGCTTTAAAATTTATCACACAAGAAAAAATGACTAGTATTTATTCACATTATGCGTAAACATTAAGTGTAAAATTATGTTTGAATGCTTAAAACACATATTTTTTATTTTCTCTCTTTGTTGGAAAGCTAACATTCAGTCATAATAACCCTGAATGCTGGCTTTTCCGATTTTTTTTAATTTCAAGCTAAAAATTAATTAAAAAATTAAAACTGAATGCAAATATTGTACATACACTCAATTTTGTATAATTTTCGTGAATAAAAATATAGGCACTTTTATGACCAATTTCTTCAAAATTATGCGACCGTTAAGGTGTTAAACAGGTCTTTGACAGGTCTTTTTTTAATACGATTGATTCTGAAATCGTAAAAAACCATTGCTTTTCAAAATGTTTGTAATTAAGAAATATATCATGTGAGTAGATGACGTTTTTAACTCGGTTTGATACCGCGTGGGTTTGAAAAATAATGTTCTCACATGATAACATGGAATATATATGGAATACAATACCAGGTTTCAATTTAATTTTTTAAATTGTTATTTTGGCGGCGGGGAACTTATTTCGAAGATTTGAGAATGGAGTCAAATACTTTCTGAATTAAAAGAACTTGAATTGAAATAGGTACTTTTATAACACTGTTCTTGGCAAATAAGTGAATTTGAAATCGTAAAAAAACCATTGCTTTTCAAAATGTTTGTAATTAGGAAATATATCAAGTGAGTAGATGATGTTTTTAAGTCGGTTTGAAACCGCGTGGGTTTAAAAAATAATGTTCTCACATGATAGCATGGAATATACGATACCAGGTTTCAATTTAAGTTTTTAAAATAAGTTATTTTTGGGGGACTTATTTTGAAGATTTGAGAGTGGAGTCAAATACTTTCAGAATTAAAAGAACTTGAATTGAAATAGGTCCTTTTATAACATTGTTCTTGGCAAATAAGTGAATTTCACTTTCTTTTGCTATACATTGTAAAAATGATTCTTCTTTTATAAAGGAAGAAATTCAGCGATATAAGACAGACTTTTTTCCTTCCCACACACAAAACCCAGAACTTCCTTTTTACCCGAATCAGTTTCATTTACAGTTGCTCTTTGCCAAAACGCGTACAAACAAAGAAATGCAATTAGAAACCTTCCGTACACAAAAGAAACATCAAAACACATAAATTCCTCTTGAATCAGCATCAACAAGAATTTTCTTCCACACGAGAATAAAAGATCGCAAATTGATTTAATTATGCCTTCTCGACTTTTGCGCGTATAAAGAAGCGCCATCTAGCGTCGAGCTGAGCTATCAAAAATGATAGAAAAGCCAAAGAAGAGAAAATGAATCGACGGTAACAGGGGAAAACATTGCTGGTAAATTATTTGTAATTAGGGATAGCGTAACAGGATACCACGTCCATAATGACAGTGATTGTGGTTTGAAGGATAATGTAACTTGCTTTAAGGAATGCCCAGAACGCGTTCGTAATTACTGATTTGTGCATTATTGAATGTTTCATTGATGCATTGTGTGGTTTCGATCGATATGCAAAAGAAAACGTGAGAGAGGTATTGGAAGCTGAGTTAGATTATTTATTTATTTTTGGTTAAAGTGATAAGTTACAAATGTGTGATTTTTCGTTCGGATTTTACTTTTGTCGTGATTTTCTGTTATCTAAATGTTCCAGTTTGAAAAAAGTTATTCAGATTTGTATCGTGACTTAATAAAATGTTCAGGATTCTTTTTCAATACCAATATCAGATCAGACTCCCTACACATATTTATTTATATATTTTGTTCAAATTTTTAATCGTTTATAAAGTACTTTATATTCATCCGCTCAAGTTCAAATACAGTTTATTAACTTGTAGTAGAAGATGTTAATACAGGTTTTTTATATATTAATTGATTCATTTAATTTAATTCATTTTTAATATTTTAAATAGAGTTTCATCAGTTTATAATAAAAATTGAAATAAACAGGCAGTAGCTCAATCGGTAAAAGCTAAGGATCTCAGCTTCATGTGAAGGTAAAGAATGAAAGCTCAATTCTTGCAAACATCAGTAATCCAAAAATTATAAGAATCAAAATTTGAAATCAACATTTTTCTTAGTTGACCTAAATAGGAATAGAATTTAAAAAATATATATATTGTTTTTTATTTTTATTTTCTGATAAACCTGGATAATCCAGCTTAGAAAAAAATTTAATCAGATTTGATTTGTATTTTAATTAAGTGTTCAGGAATTTATTTTTAAGCTATTATTTCATGATATAAAAAACATGTTTTCTTTTTTTGTTAAAAAAATGAATTTTTATTCTTAGATCTTACTTGATGTGTAATAACATATATCTTTAGTTGCTTTCATTTAACAAAATATTTATTCTTTAATCAAATTCTTCACACAAAATGAGTTTTCCTTCCTACACATACAACTAACTATCTTACACAAACAAGGATCTATAATTTTCGGATAAATAATTTCTGTATAAGCAAAAAAGAGAAAAAGACAATTTTAGGCGAACAAGCTTTGAAGATATCGTCCAATACACATATTACTGAGATTCAAATATAATATAATTTTTAAAAAATTGTTTACAACACTTAAAATATATGAGAATAAAGTTCCTAGATCAAATTTACATAAGTCAATCAATAAGGAAATAAAAGAATTAATAAAATAGGTTTTTTCTGTATTTTAAAACTATTGTACATTATTTTTGCAAACTATCTAAATATAGGCTTTTTTCATTGAATTTCATATTTATTTGCTATATACCATTACGAAAATTTATATTACGCATTACTTACTCCATTAAATTTTTTCTGATAGTGGTTGGTTTTCCCAAGTACAAAGATAGTGTTTCTAATTTATTTCCTGGTCTCTTTCTGACGAGTTCTGTAGCCGTTGATGTTTTGTAAGATCCAACTATAGTTTGAGCCAATGAGGTATCAGCGTTTCAAGCCATGGCGGCCTAGCTGAAAAATTTCTGTTTCGGAATCGTATGGATTTAGGTTAGAGACCCGATTCAACCGAAGAACCTTCATCTAAATTGATCTGATGGATTATAAATCTATCAGAACCGAACGTCCTCGGTATGTCCGATCACGTATTTGAATCTGGAAATAAGAGAAAATTTTAGAATAAAGTAGTGTGGACTAATTTAAAATAAAAAATAAATTAAAATACAGCCTAGTAAAACAGACACAATATCAATAGAAATTTGTTTAATGAAATATCAGTCGTCTTGCTTGATAATTTAATTAGGTGGGGAATTAAATAATATTTAATTTTAATTAAATATATCTTGAAAAAATTCCGGAAATATTTTTAAGAATTAAATTAAAGATGTGTTTATTTTCATTGTTTTATAAATACTCGATTTATTGTGTATAGTGAAGAAAGGATATTAATTCAACTTTATTATGCTATCGTTCATGAAACGATCATAAGAAAGAAAATCATTCAAAAGGACTCAACAAATATTTATTTTTCTTATTATTGAATATTTTATAAGGGACCATCAATAAATTAAAATAAGAAAAATGTTCCAATGGCAGCTCACTTTTTTCTCACCAAGATTTGCAATTACACCGAAAATGCTAGGAAAAACTCCTAGCAATATTTATCGTTTCTTTTTAAAATTATGATCTAACAAAATCCTGATCTTCTTACATTAAAATAAAAATTTGCATGTGTATTGCCATGTTGAGTCGTTATGAAGTTATTGAACTAGAAAAATTTTCCCGCTGAGATATAAGGTATATTACATATTTTGTACAGATATTTATTGATGAAAGAGTCATTTTTAAGTGCGATATCAGTTGATAACGTTTTGAATTCTACCGCACTTAAATTGTGTCATATATATCAATAGATAATCTCATTTCATAAGAGTATACGGAATTTGAGTCTGAGTATTTATATAATTTCTATGAGTGATTTCCGTTTTTGTATTGAGTCTTAAATGTTACCTTTAAGAGTTCCTTAACAAATTTCAGGCATTTGACAATTTTTTTATGAGTACTAAAATGATACTGATCATGAATTTATTGTAAAACATATTATTTCCCAGATTGTTGTAATGTACGAAAAATTGAAAAAATTCGATGATTCACAAATTTAAAATTAAAAGTATGCAATGCTTTCCACTACTATAATATTTTATTAATTACTTCTATATTTAAATATGACGGAGAGTCTTTAAATTAATCTCAAGTTACAATTTTTACTCTTTGATGCATGGAATATCACTTAGGTATTATGACAACTTAAATAAAAACTGGGATTTCCTCATAAATTATAAAATTTTAATTACGTAATTTCACAAATAATTTCTTTGGACCAAATAATTTCTATATACAATTAGTGAAAAACGAATTCATATTTAGTGATAAAAAGAGGACCACTTTTGTTTATCAAATGTTTATGGTTATTTTTTATGTATTCATGACTGTTTACAGATGATTCAAATTTCATAAAATTAATCTGCCGTACGTTTAATACTCATAGCTCACTTTTAAATCATATGTAAAATAAAAGAAAGTAAGAATCGAAACAATATTAGATAAAGCATTAGTGCTATTTTTTTCGATTTATGACCGAAAGGGCGCCAAAATTTTAATTATGTTAGGATTGACAATTAAAATTAATAAATCATGCCAATTTAGTTAAAACAACATTTAATGACATTAAAGGACATGATTTACAAGGGGACAAAACTACTGCCAAATTATTGTGACCGAAAGGGCACCAAAATTTTAATTATGTCAGGATAGACAATTAAAATTAATAAATCATGCCAATTTATTTAAAACTACATTTAAAGACATTAAAGGACATGATTTACAAAGGGCCAAAGCTATTTAGAGCAATAACATTTAACATATATGCATTAAAATAATACTCGGGGATTACATTATGCTTTACACTCGCTACCAAGACATAGACTGATTGTTTATGATAACGGCCGTTGGAGGGCCGAGGAAACAGTTACGGTTACATATTCAAAAACATCTTACGTTTATTTCTTCGGTATATGAAAAAAATATCAAGTTATTTTAAATATTCAGGATGTATTAAATTTTAATTTATCCCCAATTTTTGTTAGCAGTAAGTTAGATACTTCATATTTATTTGTTTTTATTGTAAATTTATTTGTAGATATATAATTGAAGCAAGGTAAATAAATTTTAAAATAAATAATAATTTCAATTTACTCAAATACTCTAAATGAGCAAAAAAATTAATAATATTTTATAAGAATTCCTTTTTATGAGCAAAAATATTTTATAAATAAATGCTCAATTGTTGTTTGATAAATTAATGTTGTGAAATCATCTGCAAAACTCGGAACGCAATTAATTTTAAACGGTTATTTTTAAAAAGGAACTTTCGTTAAAGAGGAGACATTGTAATTGCCTTTTAAAATATTTGTAGTTATTCGTTATTTGATCTCAATTAACAGTAATTATTTGCCAAATAATGATGCTTTACTAAATCATAACTGTATTCCTCTATTCATTTTAAAAGAATATAAATCTTAAGAATGGATTTAGAAATTAACTCTGCATCCATTCTCAAATTGTTACAAATGATTAAGCTTTGAAAAATTTCATTAAAATCAATTACAACCATTTTTGAAATTCATTATTTTCTAATTCTTAATGCATTTCGTTGATAAATGTTATAATTTTCTTATGTCAACTCGATACATTTCTGATTATTAAGTAGTTATTTCTTAAAGACGTAATACAATAATTATCCTCATTTGATAATAATAATCATGTTATCATTTATAATTATATTTGCCACAAAGTGTATATTTTTATCAAAACACCGAAATATGCAAAGTATAAGGGTTTAAAACAATTGCAGTAATGAAAATTAAAAGTTTCGAATAAGTAATTGAGCATTTTAGAATGATTTTCTGGGATTTGTATTCGACATTTATAAGCTATAAATAGCTGTTAAAAATTAATTCTACATCTGTTTTAAATTTCTTACATATAATTATGCTTTGTTATAGTATAGTTAGATGTGCTTTTATGATTCTGAATTTTATTTTATCATTTTTCTTAATGCATTTGGTTGATAAATGCGGCAATTTTCCACAATCAATTCGATATAACTTAGATTATTAGATGGTTTTTCTTAAAGTTATCCCATGAATAACTATCACTATAATTATATATATGATAATTACTAATATAATTATATATATCCAAATTTTTTCTATAATTGTATTTGCTACACAATTTCTATTTCTTATCAAAAACAGCGAAATATACCAGGAATAATAGTTTTAAAATGGTTAAATTAATGAAAATTAAAAAATTTGTTGTATAAATAATAGAGCATTTTAAAGTAATTTTGTGGGATTTGCATTCAACATTGTCAAGTTTTTAATATCTGGAATTTGTTCTTTCATATAATAAAATATTTATAAAATATTTTTGAAAAAATATATCAAAATCCATTTGCTTAGAACGTTAAATTGCACGACAATTGAAAAAAAAAAACCCTAATTTTATCAGTTGATGAACTGCACCACATTTTTTATGTAATTTTAAAATAAAATGTTGCCTCATGCCATAAATATTTATGTCATAAGCAAAGATAACAATATTCTTATTTATTAGTACCCAAATGTAAGAGTAAAAGCTCGTCGGGAACAAAAATCTTGTAGTGATTATTCTTTGTTGATAAGATATTAATTTTAGCATAAAAATTAAGCACTTAAAATAAAAATTTTCAGTTCATTTAGTTTAATAATGTTTTAAATTTTATTGATTTTTTTTTAATTCAAGCTTCTCCAATGTGGAACTGTGAAAAAGAATTTAATTTCTCCAGAAATTTGCTCTATAAATATTTCATTATTTATGAGCAAAAAGATTTAACACGTTTATCGTAACTTTAAAAATATTTCTAAATAATCACAACAAAAAAAATCTTTCTACCAATGACTAAATGCTGGCGAATCTTTATTTGGGAACAATTGCTTAGTAAAAGAGAGGGGAATATTCGTTAATGTTGAGATAATATAGCTCCAAATTGCTTATTGTATCATGTATTAATATGCTTTTAGTTCTTTATTCTGCATGGTAACTATTTTAATAATAAGTATAAATTTTCCTTTATAAATTTCAACAATGAAAAAAAAATATTATTAAATACTTTTTAAAATAATGTGAATAGATTTAATGTCATTTCATTATCAAAAAGTATTGTTGAAAATGATTTTAAAAAAAGTTGTTAAGAAGCTGTGAAGCATTCAAAACCCTTAACACGGCAATAAAATTTTTGTCACAAAAAAATTTATATGCTTTGATTTTTAAATGGCTTAAAAATCAGTTTCATACAGCAATCTTCGTAGAATTTAAGGTGGAAAAGGCAATATTTAAACTTCTTTTTAGTTTTCTATTAAGAATTTCAAAATAAACATTTCTAACAGGAGCCTTTTTACAACTTCTTACCTATCACTATAGCGTATTATCTTTATAACGCTATGATACTGTTACGGATTTTCTATCTCCCGAGTTCATTTATGTAGTAAGTGCATGGCGTGAGTATACATTGAAGAGTCCTTTAGTAGAAGAGCAACAACTACAACGTTTATTTACAGCAAAGGACAACACATATTTACAGCACAGAGAGAGCAGATATTTACAGCTGATACGAGCACACAACAACGACACAGCGAAATATATCAAGAATAAGGTATATTTCGCTGTACACGAGTAGTAACTGCGTTCACAGCAAAGAAAGCAGGAGAGGGAATTCTCGAAGCCTTGCTCTACCATCTCTCCAAACTTCTGAAACTCAATCCACTATCCCTCACATAGCTGTATAAATATCACAAGACTGGCTACAATACTAAACAGGTCATCCTCAGTAGACAACAAGGCACACAGTTCAGTTCAGAACTTACTGGACTCCACCACTGCTTCTCTTTCCCCTAGAAGACTCGTTATCTATCATCCATTCCGTCTACTAATTCTGGCAGCTCGAGGATACATTCCTTTTATACACTGATGGAAAAAAGATCCCAACATCAAGAAAAAACTATTGTACAGTAATGAAATTTTAGGAATACATTTGTCTAGGTAACATATTTAATTGATTAAAGTTTCAAGATCACAGGTAGAGCCATTCCAAATGTGAAATGTTGGTACATTAGTAACCGGTGTAACCGCCAGAATTTTGAATGCAAGCATGCAAACGTGCATGCATTGTGTCGTACAGGTGTCGGATATCAGTTTGTGGGATGGAGTCCCATGCCTGTTGCATTTGGGCGGTCAATGCAGGGATGGTTAATGCTGGTTGTGGATGACGCTGGAGTTGTCGTCCAATGATGTCCCATACGTGCTCGATTGGAGAAAGATCTGGTGATCTAGCAGGCCAAAGCAACATGTTGACACTCTGTAGAGCATGTTAGGTTACAATAGCGGTATGAGGGCGAGCGTTATCCTGTTGGAAAACACCCCCTTGAATGCTGTTCATGAATGGCAGCACAACAGGTTGTATCACTAGACTGACGTACAAATTTGCAGTCAGGGTGCGTGGGAAAACCACGAGAGTGCTCCTCCTGTCATACGAAATTACTCCCCAAACCATAACTCCAGGAGTAGGCCCTGTGTGTCTAGGCCGCAGACAGGTCACTAGCAGGCGTTCACCTGGCCACAGCCATACGCCGAATACGACGGTCTTCCCTCTCAATAGTACCACGTGGCCCCCCGGAACCTGGTCTTCTTGAGGCAGTACCTTCCCTTGACCACTGCCGCCAATACTCATGCACAGTGGATACATTCCTGTCAAGTATTTCAGCAATATCGCGGAAAGAAAACCCATCTTCTCGTAGCCCTACAACACGACCTCGTTCGAACTCAGTGAGCTGTTGATAATGGCTTCTTCGTCTTCTCAGAGGCATCCTTGACTAACATTAACCCTCTACGTCAAATCTCAACTGTAAATAACGATCACGAACCTTACAGCGCTTATTTAAAGCAAACCTCATTTGCATGTTCATAATGTCGCTACTAGCGCCATATTTACGCACGTATCTCGAAATTTGCATCGACGTCATCTTTCAGATGTATAAACATGCCTACCAAATTTCGTTTATCTAGCACAGCTCCTTCTCGTGTTGGGATTTTTTTTCCATCAGTGTATATCAATAATAAGGTATATTTCGCTGTACACGAGTAGTAACCGCGTTCACAGCACAGAAAGCAGGAGAGGGAATTCTCGAAGCCTTGCTCTACGATCTCTCCAAACTGCTGAAACACATTCTACTGTCCCTCACATAGCTGTATAAATATCACAAGACTGGCTACAATACTCAACACTTCATCCTCAGTAAACAACGAGGCACACAGTTCTGTTCAGAACTTACTGGACTCCACCACTGCTTCTCTTTCCCCTAGAAGACTCGTTATCTATAATCGATTTCGTTTACTAATGGTGGCAGCTCGAGGATGCATTCCTTTTATAGTTTCCAGGAGGTGGGGCAGGAATTTTCTAGATAGACCAGACGTATATAGGCTCCTAAAAGACGAATCGACAAAATTCTTTATATTTCGAGTGTTATCCATTTTGCCGCCAAAGTCACCAAGAACTGGGATTACTCATGCGTTATCGGGTAGCATACAATACAAAGTGCTGTAAATAAAGATTTCCTTTGATAGAACCAACTATTCTGGGAAGCAGCATCACAGAATCGTAACAATATTATTGGACACTCTATATATTATTGCATAGAAAGTTTTGGATTCGGAGTAAACAGAGCTTGAACAAGATAAATAAAATAACTCTGCATTAATATTTGGCATGAAGTTTCATATAAACAACTTAGTGAAATTAAATTCAATCCATATTCCTGGAAAAATATTGGCCATCAAAGCCGATTTTATGGAATACAGGAAAATAATTTTACTATATATCTTATATTCAATTATATTTTTTGTAAAATATTAATTTATTAATAAATTTTTTTAATGGATTTCATCTAAAAATAAGTTTAGATTCAATAGATATATTCCAAAATATTTAATAAAATATAATGAAAATATAAAAAACCTGTCAAAATTATAATTTTGTTATTATTTTAACAGACCACAAATTATAAGAAAAAAAGCTAATAACATTTTCTTTACATAGCTTTATCGATAGTTAAGTATAAACAATTTTAAGGAAATTGTCATATAAAGGAGAAAAATATTGGGAGAACTTTATTAGTTTGATTAAAAGAATAATTTCTTATTTTTTTTAAATACTTTAAGATTGCTTAAAAATAATTTTCTTAACATTGATATTTTTGAACTCATAATACTAATAATTTTAAACGTTAATATTTTCATCTCGTAAGAAAGGTAAAATAATTTAATTTAAAGTTTAAAAAATTAAAAAAAAAACTTTAGAATTAAATTTAAAATCTCTGAGTTTAATCTTCTGACTTGTACAATCTGAAAAGATCCATAAATATTCGTATCTATTATTATTACGACATAAAATACCAATTACTTTGAAATGCATTTTCTTTTTCAAAGTTGTATCGTAATTAAAGAGTTAATTATATCAAAATAAATATATTTTCGGTAGTAAAAATCCAGTGATTTATCTTATTTAAATCAATAACAATAACCAGGAACGATTTTTATATAACTATACATATTTTTTCGAATACAAAAACTAAAAACAAATGAATGAAATAATATCAAAATAGATTATACTGGAATAAAACGAAAATAAATTATACTGGAATAATATGAAAATAGATTATTCTGGAATAATATGAAAATATATTACACTAGAATATAAAAATGAAATAAAAGTCTATTTTTACAAGAAATACATTAGAAATAATGTCGGATTCCCAAAATAATTGTTGAACGATGCGCACAAAACCTTGTCTTTAAAGAAGAGAAATAGACACTTTGAGGTTTGTTTATTTATTCTAATAAGCAGGTCATAAAATACAAAGATAGCTTTTACATTCTTTCCATTTCTAATCTGGTACCTTTCAACGTAACGTTTTATAAATGAAATCAAAGTTACCATTTCCTAAAACGCATAACTCTCTGACAAAGTGCTATATCTTCGTCCCTGAAATACTCTATGCAAAACTCTTCTCTCTGATATTACTTTTTCCTCCAACTACATGTGGAGTTTTTTAACCTTTATATTCATTTCAACAAACTGGAATCCTACTGAAAACAGAAAATTTCTATTTTTCAGTATTTTCTGAGGATATTGCTGAGCTTTTTTTTTGTTTCAACATTCCTTTTTATTCTTCCACGTTTTAGTCTCGTGCTTCTGTCACGCTTTTCTGGGAACGAGGCTACAATTTTTTTTCCCGCGCTCTGCCGCGCCATTTTGATTTCGTTTCATTCTTTTCTTTTTTTCTTCTTCTTCTTTTTTTATCTTTGTGCAAGTGAACACACTTTTTTTCTGTCTTTTTGTATTTTTTTTTTCTTCTTCTTCTCCCCATGCAGTTTTCCAAAACTTCGTTCTAAACTAATCACTCGCTTTTCTGAGACGCTGGGAAATCTTTTGTTTGAGAATTTTCCTTGCATGGTCTTCTAGCGTAATAGACCTTTTCCGAAGCAATTTCGTTATTCTTTTTCAGAAAGTGAAAGAGAGGGAGACACCAAGAATTTCTCTACTGTAAAGGGTATTCCTGAGTCTTCAATACTTAATGGTGTTAAAAACGTCGCTTCGAAATGCTGTCTTTGTGAAAGTAAGCGTGAAACAGTGAATGCGATGTAATAAAGAGTATTTTTTCCCTTCTCCTATGTGAGATTTAAAATTTAGTTTCTATTTTTCGGTTTCAATCGGTTCCTATTTACTGTACCCATTATTCTATTCAATTTACCCTTCTGTAGATACTTTTATATCTCTGAATTATAAATTACGAATGAATGGATAACATTCTACATTTCTCTTCATTCTTTTCTTAAACTACAAAATACATTTATGAGGGCACACTTTTATTGCTGTACAAGATACAAGATATATTCAAATTTTTATTCTTTAGTTTATGGTATAGTAAATATTGAGGAATGCTGAAATGCTCGTGTAGTTTTTATGTGTTTAGAAGTTTCTTTGCTTATGTTTATGCATATGTAATATTTATCTTAATGCCCGAAACACCTACATGTTGCAGATTTTTTGGGGTACATAAATGTACTTATGCACTATAAATTATTCTTCTTTATCTTCAACCGATTCCCTTACCAACTTTTTTCACAAAAATTGTAAAACATCGATCACATTTTTTTTTAATTTTATTATCAAAAACGAGGAAAAGAAATAAAAAATAATATGCCTTTTAAGTTTAATTTCTAATTGTTTATGAATGTAAAAGTATTTAGTTTTAATATTAGTTTACTATACGGAGCTCTCTCGGGCGAATGAGGAAAAAGTTAAATATTAAACTTTGTGTGATCGTTTTTGAAACAAGGGAGAACACAAAGTGACACTTGAATTCTGTACACTGCTATCTAGTCTCTTTTTTCTCTGGTTTACTTATGGTATTGTTGTCTCGTTGGATTCGATTTTTTTTTTGCTTGTAGCAGGAATCGCTATTTGAGAAATCATCGCTTTCACTATCTTGCATCCTCGCCATTATTTTACTTTTTCTCAAAGCAATTATCCTTTTTTATACATTACTGATCTACAAAAGGCTGTATACTATGCAATAGGGAAAACACGTGATCAGTTCCGCCAAAAGAACCGAAAAAACAACTAAACTTGGCAAACTGCCTATCAAAGCTGAAAATTTCTTTTCATTTCATCCAGACCGAATAAAACCGTGATAAAACAAATCGTACTGACAAATTCAGATTCGCCCGAGTTTTCTCGTGATAATAATTAATTGCAATGTATATGAACCCAATATAATCAGGCAAGCGGTTAATAAATAGATTCTTCATGGTCTAAATAGTAGGTATACGAAATGGTATTGTATCTAATTCAGGACGTTTTTTGAAAAGGATTTCAAAACTTCTTTAATAATGGTGATCTTGAGAATAAAATATTTCTTGTGTGCTATTATAATCCAATTATTCGTTTGAAAAAAACATCCCATGGCATGGAAAAATAATGATGGTTAGTAAAATAGGATTCCAATTATTTGAACGTTTATATATTGAAAATTACTGCACCAGAGTCATAGTAATATCGGATCACTGGCATGCTGCTGATGACCTATCAGCCAACAATGGAAATACAACAAGCAATAATAATTAGTACTTAGTTTAAACCTATTACATTTTAATAATTAAACTCTTACTTATGAATGCAGGTTAGCTTAGAAGGGGGATAAAAAATAGATGGAATGTATCTTGAAATTTTGGAGATAGATGAACATAAATCCACGTTCATAATTGTGCTTTGATATCATGAAATTAATCTCCATAAGAAAGGTTAATGCACACATAATAGGAATATTAATAGGAAGGTCATAAATAAGACAATTAATGTAATATGGCTTTAATATCTAATAATTAGAAGATTCTTTAACATGAAATCCTGTCTATATGGTTTAGTTAAAATTAAATGTAACCAACATTCACATCGAATAATTTGCTGATAAAAATGTCTAGCATATAATAATTCTTTATTTTGTTTTTTCATTATTTTTACTCAACGGTTATACGAATAAATAATAATAATCGTTGGCATTGCGCCAATTATCGATAAATATATTAATCAACACAAAGTTTACAAAAATTCTTCACCTACACTTAAATCTATATTATTTAATAATAATTAAATACGAAAAATATTTTTGATGAATCCTGTGCTCGCCAAAATTACCTAATATATAATAAATCCAAGTTTTATTTCTAGTTTATTTTTACCTAACTGTAACTAAATAACTAATAATAATCGATGATAGTGTTCCAGTTATTATAGAAAGTATTCATCAAAATAAATTTACAAGTACAATTAGCACTAAATGCCCAGTAACACTGAACAAAATCTTCATGGCCGGCAAACTGAATATCACATAATATCGCGGAAATATCGTACAATATCTTATATAGATGACTATACAGCTATTTATATTCATAAAAATATCGATATATACATTTAGCAGATTAATTTGGTTGTAAAAATTATTTTTCATAACTCTCACAAACATAAATTAAGCATTAGGACTTTCAAACTTATCCAAAATGCAAATGAGCCGTGGCAATTTTTCTTTCCTTTTCTGGCATAACTTAAACGACATTAAATTCATAAGCAGAAATCCGAAAACAATTTCGAGCTTCTTCCTTAACTTTAAACCGAGTTTTCGCTTCCGTTCAACCTCGCGCAATTTTCCTAGAGCATCATTAACAACATACTTATGTTTCTGGTCTTTGTTACTACGTATCAACATTTTGTGTCACCATACAGCAACAATAAGTAATTAAGAACAACGTCTTCTGGTCTTAATCACTTAGTGCCTCCCCTTGAATATCTTCCCGGTAATTAGCTGCACAGTCTTCCGCGCCCTCCAGAAAACGGTTTAGGGGAGATATAAGGGCAATTATGAGATTAAAGCATTTCAAACTAATCTCTCGACTCCCTCGGGTAATTAGAGAGCGATCTTTGAGAAGTCATGAGAAGTTAAGATTATGCAGCGAGAGAGATGGAATGGCGGGCCAATTTCTATTTTTAAAGCCAATTAGAACTCCATTTGTTAGGGGTGTTTTGGAAAACTTGCCGCAAGGAGGGGTAAGGAAAGCGAGAGCAATTCGAAATGACGTTTGGGCAAGGAAATTGAGATTTGAACGGTCCTCAAGCTATTAATTGTTTACTTGAAGTAAACAGTTTGATGTACACAAACAGTATCGAGTATGCTGAATGTTGTACTGGGAACAAAAATATAAAATTGTGTTTTTCTACAACAGATTTTAAAGCATTATGTGAGAACGTTATTATATTTTTAAGTCCTTGTTTGTCTTAATTAGTTTGAGTCATTGAACAGTTTAAACCGATTTCAAACAATCACGAGACTTCAAATGGTAAGTGCATCACTATTTGGAAAAATTATGCTTCCTGCCCCCCTATCTCATATTGGCCCAAGAGTCCAAGGTTTCTTTTCAAGAGAATTTCCCCCCCTTTTTTTCGGAAAATCTGGTTTAAACTGGTTTGGAATGATCACATGACTACTGCATTGCGCAATTGTTAAGTTTCAGAAAAGTTTTTGTTTTCATCTCAAAATCGTTTTATCTCAAATATCTATCTATGAATCTACACACACACACATTTTTCGACACCTCACAGTTTCATGTTGATATCCCCTTTGCCTTTTTTGCCCTTCTTCGGCCAATAGTTTCGTATGACGCATGCCGTATTTTTTCTGCCCTAGTATTTTGAGGCTAACCCAAAACAGCATCATGTTCTCACATGATAATAAATTAACCTCAGGAAACGGGTTTAAAAAGTTTTAAAACAAAGGCCATTTTTAAAAACCAGTAAGAGTGATCTTCCACAAAATTTCTTGTATACTTCTTCCTAAACCTCTCGTACCAGAGAAAGCCTTGCGTGCATTGACGTACAATAGTTAAGAAATTTTAACTATTGGACTGAATTTAGTATTTTTATTGAAATTAATGTATCATTCTTGAGATACATAATAAAAGGAGTTGAAACGACCTTACAGCTTCAGCTCATTTTACTATGCATCGTATAGCATACACTTATTTGTTATTTATTTCATAACTGATAAGTTTAATACTATCCCATTCCTTAGAACACAATGTATTAAACATTTTTATTCACATTCCAAGTGAACTTTCATATATTCTGAACAGATACTTCCGTCTAAAAAACCGATTACCTATTTTCTCACACTTTCAAAATTTCATTGCATCAATAAAACCCCAGTTACTATGTTCATACCAATAATATTACAAAATCCACAAGAACTGTGATTTGAAAAGATATTATCCACATTTACTAATTTATTTATCACTTGGTAAGAAATTCACATTGTCAGGAAAATTGCAATTCAGGAGTAGCTTCAGGAAACTCAACTAGAAATGAGTCATTACAAACGATTTTTTTTTTTTACATTTAAGTTTACGAAATGGATTTTTTATGATCTAGAGATTATACCAACACTTTATAAATCCAAGTAAGTCCTAAAAATTAGATTGGACGTTAAGAAAAAAACTTTGCAAAATCAACGTGTTTTTGGTGGTATAAACAAATACATGGAACAAACAATTACAAAAACAGTCAAGAATTATATCAATAAGAAAAACTGGCAGGAATCCAGTTAGCTAAGAGTAATATTTAAATGATTTGACATCGAACTTTCAACCGTGAAACCAAACTAGGAGTGTTGTTTACACTTTCGTTGGCTGTCAGTTTACTCTGTCGTAGTAAGCATTCAACATCTTTTTTTGTACTTTTATTTATAGCAGAAACTAAAAATAAAGGTGTTTTTAAAAGGGTAATGACATAGAAAATTTAAAAATGTAAAAATCTCAAAATGAGATTTTTTGAAAATCGTGACGTTCCAACACCTCTTAATTGAAAGGCATCACTTCCCATATTCAGACACATTTAACAGACGAGTATGCACAAAAATATTGCATAAAGATTCGATATTCATGTGCGATAAACATGTCCTATTGAGGCCTTATACAGAATTCATGCCAGAATGATTTGATAAGTATGCTCTATTTTTCAAAAACATTGAGCCCTCGTAAATATTTACATTTCACTCAATCATCCATTCTTCCATATAATTTTTTTAAAAATTTCCCATTTATTATTTCCTCTCATATACAACCCCCACACCTTATACGATGAAAATGTTCCATCCCTACCCCAATTTTTTTTCCTTCCTACCACTTTTTTTT
>JAPMOQ010037465.1:0-13971 GCA_026543055.1 Argiope trifasciata | reverse complement strand
TAATTGGGACACAAAACTATTTTATTATAAAATTATATTAACAGTTAGTAGCCAGCAGTTTATTACTACAAAACTACATCAGTAATTCTAATAAGACAGCAATTTCTACATTAACTACTATCATAAAATTACTGTCACATTTTTATATCACTATCTTGCATGCAAAGTAAATAAAGAAGGAATATTCTCATAGAAAAGAAAATTTGAACTGGAGATTTTGATGATTTCTTCATATTTCAAATTTTCATGAGTTCGAAAAACACATTTCAGAAAATAGTTTGTCCCTCTATTAACACGTGACTCAAAAACATGGTTACCTAGAGGTATAAAATTTAATATGTGGATTTACCATCAAATTTGTAGCTTCTTCCAAATATTAAAAGGAACCTCTTCACAAGAAATATGTCGACTTTTGCAGAGAAACATTATAGGTACAAAAAGAAAGGGAGAACATGACGACAGAATTTGATGCACAGATTTAGCCCCTGAATTGTAGATTTGTTCATATTTCAAACCATATCTGCGGAGAGATTAATCAGCTATTTGTTTGTACTTTCAAATGCATGTAAATACCATATTTCGAAAGCTTAACTAATTTAGAGATATCAGTTACGATAAATGAAATTTGTTATATGGTTTTAAGATCTTAAGCACAGAATTTTTCCCAATTTTTATTCAAATCTCTCTCAGGGTGGGCCGTCCATTAGAATGCTCGTTTGCATGAATTTGAAAGCAAATTTTCGAATAAAAATCTATCAAAGGGTTGATTGGATGTATATTTATACTATTTTATGAATGTGAACGTAAACACTCAAAAGCACAACTATTTATATAAATGAAAATTTGTATGTGATCTTATTACTACAATAGAAGCAGTAATTGTAATTTTGTTTCAAATTTTCGATTCAATCTGTCTACAAAAGGAGACTTTCAATGCTCATCCATCATTTGCTTCGCCATGGTATGTAGCACAAAGTGTTCATTTGAGGAAATCTAAAAATAAATCTTTGAATATTCATTGCGTGTTTGATCTTTTCCAAAATTTACTGTGAAAGAAGGGAAAGTATTAGTAAAACGGGAAAATTTTGGGGATAATATTCCATTAGTTTCAAAGAACATATACCCCAATCCATCTTTAGATCATCTTAATTTTTTTATAACCTTAATACGACTAATTTAAATAAATTTCTCACTTTTAAAATATTTTCCTTGAATAATATTGAAAAAATTTAAGGTTGAAGAGGGGAGGGAATTAAAATTTAATTATTAGAAATTTTGAACAAAAAAATTTCAAAAATTCAAAAATATGCAAAATTTTTGATATTTTTAAAATACTGAATCTAGTGCGTGCCATATTTCCATATTTATAAAGACTGCGTAGAATATATTTCTCGTCAAATGAAAAATAAGTTAATTTATACTTACTTATTCTCTTGTTTATTTTCGCTTTGAAAAGTAACTCCTGCAAAAGAAATTGATATTTTTTTACAGTTGTGAGCCCATATAAAATTCATAGCATTCCTATTAATCCATTTCAATGAAATATAAAATAGTATGTTTTTGTGATTAATTTTGCTTGGTAGATGAAAATTAACAGTGCTTCAAATGTTTCTATTTTTTGGCTTGCAAAGTAATAAAAATTTTCTGTTGAAAATAGATAAATTATAGATATTTCTTTGGAAGCAATAAATAATGAATCGGATCAAGAATCAACCAATCTAGAATAAAAATCGAGATAGCAAATTTTATTCAATTATCCTTAACACCCCGTTTTAAAATTATAATGGAGTTGTTTTAAGAAAGATTTTTTAAGGATTGAAAATATGTAAAATGTTATCTCACTTTGAAAGCTGCCGCATCACCATAGAGGTAGGAAATTTGACTCTATATGTCAAAATATGCACCAGACACAGACAAGCAGAAAGTTTTCGAAGCTAGAACTCTCGCCTAGACAGCCAGGTTTATTATTCTCTTTGATTCATCCTTGCAATTTGTAATCCACACAAATATCCAGGCATTATGATAGATATCTCTCTCTTCATCTTCTCTATTGAAATCTATATTTTGAAATCGAAGCTGAGAGTTGAAATTGGAACATTCATTGTCTTCAATAGCCCCAGTATTTATAATAATATAATGCTGAATACTACTTCAAAGAACGAAAATACAGTTAAAACTTCACTGATTCAGTATTTATCTCCAATTTTTATTTTCTCGGTTACGAAGTATAATGAAAAGTATTGTTAAAAAGAATCCGAACTCGAGATTTATTTTCACGTTTTAAATCTTCGAAACATTGACTGAGTTCGAAAACAGATTTTTGGGAAATGATTGTCTATTTCTCCGTCTGTCTGTGACAAGTGTACTTCAAAACCACTTTGTACTACATGAATGCCACAGCTGATAGGAAATTGAAATTTTAATTCCATTAAGGACAAAAACCAATTATAAAATTCCTTTTTAACTCTTCTAAGGATAAACTAAACGGATAAAGCAACAATGAAATCGGTTTTCACATTGATAAAGAAATTTAAATATGATATCCCCGTTTTCCGAGATAATTTACTTGTTTTTTAATTTTTGAGCTTAAGGTATTTAAAAATTGTTAATTACCTTATTCAACAAGGCACCATAATGTTTGTAGAGGCTGAAATTTCAAACTGAAAAAATAGCATGTTCCACAATAAGTCGAAGTGAATCTCTGTTAATTTCGAGAAAGTATTGTGCAAATCGGGTCTTCGTTACAACTAACCTAGTAATTGGATAATTTTACATATTTTTATTGCATCACAGCCAGAAATCAAAAGGATAAAATTGACGGTTGATGTTTGCTCTTGAACTCTCAAAACAACAGCTGATATTGCCCTGTTGTGTGGGTTTTCAATTAAGATCACCACAACAGCTGAATTATTTAGGTCATTGATTTTATGCTTCAATTTTTTTCAGTTATAAAACGCCTTAACGGTATAGATGATTTACTTCATATTTAGAACCACACACACAACGTTGCTGTCTTACTGGATTGCCTAAGTCGATCTTTCTCGAATACAAGAGCGCTTTATGACTACTGAAGCGTCATCTATTGATGAACGATTGAATATATTTTTGTGCTATATTCTTTTCTTTCCTTTGTCATGTATATTCAGGACAAATTTTAGATCATTTAAAAAACAAAAAATAAATAAATGAAGTTAATGAATGTTAATTATAACTTTCTAACCTTTTGAATGTTAATTATAACCAGACTTATAACATGTGTGTGCATTTACGATGGTTCCAAAATTACACCTCAATAATTATAGCGATTTTGCAAAAATTTGATAAATCTTATTAATAATTAGACTATTAAAAACACCCTGCAGGCCTCCTAGTATAAGGGCGGAGCGTCTTTCCCGTGATCTGGGCTTCTCGGGTTCGAGTTGCGGTTCGGGCGTAGTCGTTCCTCATCTGTTTTATCTGTGAGAAGTGTGAACGTGTTCCCATGTAAAAAGGGTTTGAGCAATCGAATGTGATGAGTGAGTAGCGAAGAAGTACTCTTGCTCTTAGTTGGCGCCACTGAAAAGAGGATGTACACGCTCTGCTTAAAACTGTCGCTTTCCGCTGCTGGCTTGACTAATGAGAAGTGTCATTAGAAAAAAGAACAATTAAAAATGTTATTGAAATATCAAGACTCTTATTATTAAAAAAATGTTGAAAAGAAGGACTAACTTCAGAAGTTTAATAATTCGAATATATATAACTAATGAATAGACCGGAGCGAAATTTGATTCTCACGTCTCAAACCAATTATCTATTAACCTCCCACTATCTTAAATTCATAACGATTTTTAAATCATTTACGGTTGTCATTCAGTAGAGTGGAGCAAATCATGAGACATTTATGAAACATATTTTTATTATTCGTTGTAGAATATCGAAGTATAAATAAATTATATTTCACTCCTTCAAGATATAAAATATTGCCTACTATGCAATCAAATGAATGAAAATTATTATAGCTTCAGTTTTTTAATTAGTTATTTACAATTTAAACAATATTCTATCAGTAATTTAATGCGAATGACGACCGTATTAATTATATAAATTTATCCATTTCTTGGCATTCTCAAAATATTACAAAATCAGTAGAAACTGTCACCCTAACACTTCCTAGCCTACATTCTATTAAATATTTCAAGCCAGCGAACATATATAGTACTTATATAGTTTCATTGACGTATATATTTACGAAATATTAATTTTGTCATGAATTTAGCATTTTTACTGAATCTATCGTGTCATCCTTGACAAGATGTTTGGCGATTAAATCTGGTATGCTTTAACAGTATCTAAAAATCGAATTTATATTTTAGACTCGATTTGGCAACTGGTTGAAACAAAAATTTGGCACAAAACTCTACTTGTTGTAAAATGCTATACAAATTTTAATATATTTAAGGAATTGATTTTTTGAATTATTCAACTCATACGTTTCTGAAAGTACAGGCCTGCATATGGTTAATGCGTAACTGGATTCCTCTTCAACTTTGACAGGTGTCAGTACTATAATATTAATGTCTACTGTTAAATCTGTGTAGCGAATTTTATCTAGTTTATTCTCTTTATAATTATTGCGTTAATTTATATTCTAAAAGTCGGTTAGACGTTGTTCGAATATAAGTTAACCTGTAGTTGAAAAATCGAACAGAATAAGTTTACGATTTTTTTTAATTCGATCGATTTCTTAAAACTTTGTGTAAAGTCTGTGTAACAAATTTCAACAGTCTAGCACAAAATGTTTTGTGTTATGTGAGTTATCACAGATACACAGACGAACGTTTTCCAAGAATGTATTTTTCGAATTCAGGGAGGTCTGAAACGTATAGATTGGTTAAAATCTAGAGTTCAAATTTTTTGACGATTAGTATACTTTCTCTGCACTACATATACGAGAAAGAAAAAAAAAACTATTCATCGCTCAACGCTTGACTAGCATAGATTTTTGTTGAACATACTCTTACCCCAAAAATATGCAAATTGCTCCCAATTCCAAGTATATTTGTTTAAATAATAGAAAATAAAATTACAGAAGAGTAGTGATGAAACTTTGAAAAATAAAAATGTTTCATAGATTTACTCCATAATCCGACTTTTCGTTGTTATTCAGTATTATATTGTACTCTGGAATTGCAACATCTGAAAAGGGGACAGAATATCTATGTTTCATGGTTCGCGTCAGACAGAAAACAGTTCTAAGAAAAGAATTTTTATTATATTTTCAGAGGAATAAGAAAAGTCTATAGTTTTTCCACTTTTGTATCATATTCAAAGGGGAAATCTAGTTCTCTCCAATCATGCAAGGTTTTTTTTCCGCCATAAAAAGAGAAGAAGGGAGGAAAAAAAAGATCAAGGAGGAATTTTTATCTTAGTTCTCTGACATACCTAACTGAAGAAGAAAAGAATGGCACTGAAAATAGCTAAAGTAAATTATGGAATTCCACATTGTCATAAATTTGTTGTTGCCATTTTTGTTTTCCAAATTTAACTCGAATTCCGCGGTTTTGTTTTCTTTGTGATGTACATTTTGCAACTGACTGTAATAACTGTGGATATTTTTAAAGTTCTTGAATTTCAAAAAATGTGACAAAGTGGCTGAGATTTCCTAACGTTGAGATGCAATTATCCGTTTAATAACTGGTTCAGTTATAGATATTTTAAGATTTGTTTTTTATTTCCATACAATATCTTCTAAATTTATCAAAGCCATAAAATTAATAAAAAAAACAGTTTGCATATTTATAATCGCTTTCGATTTAATTTTTTCTACCGAAAATCCTTGTTTACTTACATATTATGCAATAGATAACAGATTGTGGATCAAATATTTGTAATCGCTTGTCTTATTTGAATATTTTAAACTAAGTCGTTCATACAAGCGCTCCCTATTAGCTGTTTTTTGAATTATTTTTTTTTTCTTGGCTAAAAATATAAAAAAAATACTGCAACTTACGATGCTAATTCTTCAAAAAATTTTCTTATTTTATTTAATTTTATGGGTTTTATGAATTTTTAAAATTTTTACTGACTTTTTGCCCTCTCAGCATATATACAGGTATATAATTTTTAGATCACTTTAATTAGAAATGTAATAAAAACAGAGATTTCTATCAAAACTGTTTTAAAACCCCTCCCATTTTTAAATGTGTTTACTTTTAACTTTATTAATTATTATTAAATATGATTAATTATTATTAAATTAATTATTATTAATTATTATTAAAAAATTGACAATTTTTTTAGTAGGCAAGTGATGTAAAATGCGTTGATGTGAAAAACGGCATTTGAAGAAAAAGAAATGAAACTGATGATATAAAGAATTAATTTAGAGCAAACAATCATCTTCGCATTCTTCCAACGAATCACGGGAACAATTATTATGCATAAGCTGAAGAAATCAAATTAGACAAAGAATACAAGAGACGAACTATCCAATAGCATTATGATGCTACCATGTTTCGGGAGCCGAGGTTTGAAATTTGTTTTTAAGCCATATTATTACAATTTATAATACATATTACATTCAAATAACCGGACAGACGATGAGCCATAACAATATTAGTACTGAAAAGGCAAAATTTTGTGATCGAATTTATATTCACAATCTAATGTACTAGAGTTTTGGAATTTTGTACACTTGTATACTCTCAAAGGAAAACAATTAGAATTCAAACAGTCATGTTGGCATTTTCCATGTAAATTTTGGGAGGATAAAGGATGCATCGGCTTAAGAAATCAATCAATATAAAAAGAAAGGTGATGAGCTAATTTACATTATGGTATTAACATGTTTCGGAGTCGAGGTTTGAAATTGGTTTTTAAATCCTATTATGATTATTAACTCGTTGATTCTATTCTTCTAAGTTATATAATATGTTGTATACTTTGATTCTATTGTTCTATGTTGTATACTTTGAATAAAATCTTCATTTATATGAACAGTGTCGTTTTGTGCCTGTTCCTTGGAACACTTTAATTTAGTGCTTGCAAAACTTAATTAACATTTTATTTTAAATTTATGAATATTAAACTAGCAACTAAAAGGAGAATAGTTTTTAAAAAAAACCTTTTTTTAGCATCAAGAAAAATCAGTTTCGGAATGGATAGATTTCTTTTTTTAAAACAGTATCACTTCTAATTCCCTAAACCAAAGAATTTCAAATCTTCGCTCAATTGAACTGGCATTTAATTTTTTTCCAATTGCGTTATCTATCATTTTCCCATAAATCATTCTGCCATAGAACGTCTCTCTAAGGCCCAAAAAAAAATTCTCAGGGGAAGATTAGGATGACAAATAAAAACGACCTTCGAAATATTCTTAAATTCTATTCATTTTTTATTTCAATTCAAAATCTTTATTTTCAAAATGATATCAATCTTGTATAACCTTTGAAAAAATATTTTGTATAAAAAAAAATCTTTCTTATTATCTCAGAAGTCAATTAGAAAATTTTCAGATTTTATGTAAAGAATATGACTTAACCAGATGGCATCTAAGTTAAAGAAGAGTTGCCTAGTAAAAATAATAATAATAAAAATTAAATGGGAGAAAAAAGCATTCTGAAAGCTTTTAAATAAATAAAACGGACTTATGAAAATTGAAAGAGAAAAGTTTCACTTTGATCTTATGTGAAATGTTATGCGTATTGTCAATGTATATTTTTCATTGGCGTTGAAACTAGAATTTTTCAAAACGGCAAAGCATTTAGTTTTTGCTTTTTCTTATCTATTTCTACCTAAATTTCAAATCTGAAAAAGATTTATTTAAAAATAAGATGCTTGTTTTAATAAGATTGTCCTCAATCAAAATTATTCAATGTGGGAAATAATTTGTCATCACTAGTATAGTATTAAAATTGGCAAAGTCCAAACAAAAATGAAAATTATTGAATGTAGAGAAAAAGTATCTGTAATTAATACATGCGCAATGAATATTCTTAACTGACAATGCATTGATATATGTATTTTTTTCAGAACAAGTACAAAATGGTTATAATTAAAAATCCAGTGTGAAATAGTTATATAAAGAAAACTATTGAACTAAATGTTATCAAACTTTGTAAAAGTTTAAAAAAGGTCATGCAAATTTCTTTACAGATGAAAAAAAGCTCAAAATTTACCACCTGGAGAAAATTGTACTATTTGCAATATTATGAAGCAAAATATTACTAAACACTTTGGTTTAAAACGTGTTACAAAACATGTTCAATGTGGCGAGCACAATTTTCTAACAGCATTCTCAACAGCAGCATTTAGTACATCAGGAGGAATGTTACGCAAATGTCGTTATACCGCATCTTGTAGCTATGCTAGATAGTTCAGATATCACCATAAACAGAGTTTTTGAGATAACACATAATGAGTATGCTTTGTAACACGTATCAGAAATGATTAGACACATTTTAAACCGGTGTCTACACGTCCTATTCTGTTTGACAATATTGCATACAACGCCATTTCTCCCCTGGTTGTGTTTTATTATTTTTTTTTTTGTTTGTTTTTGGGGGAAAAGAAATTTTTTTCTATTCAATAAGCCATTACCGAATTTGATAACATTGATACAATAGTTTTCCTTTCATGACAATTTCATAGTATATTTTTAACTATAACCACCTTGTATATTTAAACACTAATACCGATTTTTCTTTCGACTTTTCACAATAACAATGATATATCGAGAGTTTGATTGTTACAAATGTTTTGTTTGAAGACTATGTAGGTTGTCTCTATAGGTTAATGTCGGTTGCAGTTTTTTGAACATTAAGTTTAGATCCATTCCAGATATTTTAGTGCTCATCAAAGAAACTTATTTTTATTCCAGAATTTATTTAAGATTTTAAATAAAAATGCATTTTAATGCATAATATATATGTATTTTTTCTATCAGAGCAAGCATTTTTAAAGATTAATACTGATTTTTCTTTTGATTTTGCAGAATAATAACGATATATCCGGCGTTATATTGTTAAAAGGATTATGTTTGAAGATTATGCATGTCATTTTTACTGATTAAAATTAATGTCACTTTTTAAATATTAAGTTTAGATCCAATCCTGATCTTTTTAAGTGCTCAACAGCAAACTGTATTCTTATATAAAAATTTATTTAAATTTTTAATTTAAAAAATTAAAGAAATTTATTTCTTTCATAAGTTTAAAAATTATCACCAAACAATAGTTTTTTTAAATTTGTATTAAATTAAAAAACATTCTTACGATTTTGAAGTTAAAAATCCTGTTCAAGTAATTATTTATATAATAAGATTATTTTGTAGACATAATAATCTGTTCGTTGTTTCTCTACTTTTTAAAAAAATTTCAAAATATTTTTGAATTCATTTCACATCAATACTTTCATTGTTTTAGTTTCTAAGTTTTTACTCACACCCGTTGCAAAAAAAATAATGATGATGATATAGGAATAATTTTTGAAAATTAAACCACAAAACTTCACACTAGAATTTTAATCTTCTTTAAATTTTTTCTTTTAAATTTAAATTATGGATACCTAAATTTTCGAGTAAATAAATGAATTTTATATTTTCGCTGAGTATAATGATCTTGCATATACACTCAATAATTAAAAACTTTGGATTATATTTGGATGAATGATATAAATTCATTCTCAGTGAACAACAATTTAATGATGCAGTGAAAAAAATCAAGCGTATGCTTACTTTTATAAACATTAAAACGGGAATAAAGTTGATAAGAAATCAAATCCCAGAGGTATTGTAAAAAAACAGTAATTATCTTTCCATGCGTGCAACAATTTCAGGTTAATAATAATACCTGTATACCTACCTGTCACCAGCAACATTCACCAGGCAGGTTAAACAAACGAATTTTAAAAGGCAAACTCTGTTTGAAAAAGATCGACAAACAAGTTCTTTGAAAAGTCAACCAATCATTTGCATTTTGAATAGAGTCATTTATTTTAGTCTGCCATTTTCTATAGCCATTTCACAAACAGCATTATATACTATTTTATCACTATAATATTAAGAGATATTCTGCATATCTTCTGATTAGATATATGGAATTTAGAAAACAGGCGTTATATATAAAAATGATCTATGACGAAGTATATAACTGACGACACGATCTGTCATTTTGGAAAAACATTGTTGACAAGAAAATGGTCGACGGTGGCAGAAAAACTGCATTAATTTTCTAAGCTAAAAACCTTATATGAGTCCCCGCTTTTCAGGGCATCGTATCTTTTATTAAGAATTAATTGAAACCAGCGGCGACATTTCTGAATTCTTTAAATTATTCAATTGAAAAAGTAAATGTAATTGAAAAACATTAATGAGTTTAAATATGAACAGTTAAATTTTTTTTTAGTTTCTTCAATGTTTGGGGATCATTAATTCATTTATATATTTCTATAACTCTCGTTCTATACTAATAATGAAATGACTGTATGCCTGTGTGCATGTGAAAAAGAGAGAGCGAGTGTGTTGGCGATTGACTTAGATGATTTGATTTAGAACTACCATACTTGGCATAGGTACACTTTGAAAGGTGTAACGGTTATTTAGGAGGATCATTTTTTAAATTTTAGTAAGAATTTTGATTAATTAAAAACTAATTGATATTTTGGTATTTTCTTAAATATCTTTCGAAAATTTTACAGCTCAATTATCAACTTAAAATTCAAAGAATCGCTTTCTCAAATATATCAGTATTTTGTACCCTAATTCCTTTAATTTTTAATTATTTTTTTAAAAAATATTAGAGTATTTTGCAACTATCTGTTTCATTGCTGAAGTGGAATTTGAATTGTTTCCATTGTTGGGAATTACAGTTCTAACAAGATATAAATATTAAGCTAATTGTTTTATGTTGATAATGTCTTAAAATTAAAATTTTTAAAAATTTTTGTTTTAGTTGTAAGTAAGGTCCGAATTCTGTATTAAGCTACAATCAAGATTTTTAAAGTTCGTTCAATTTTAACTATTGGTTCTTTGTCCTGTGACACAATTGCATAGATAAAAATGTTAATCGAGAATTTTTTTAAAAGTTGCAGTGAAAGCTATTAATTTAGTTACAGAAAACATTGTATTGAAATTTTTAGCAGACACTTGTCAAGCAAACAATTAATTTGTCGCCAAAAGCGGAAAAATGAATGTGGGTGTCGATGCGATCTGTCGGACACACTGTCAGACCTACAGATACCAAATTTGGTATAGTTATACTTTGGAAAGATACAATGTTATTGTTTATAAATTATTTCTTGAAATTTTACTTTATTAAATCTATGCATAATTTTTAAAGTGCTTTAAAGATAGCTTCTGAAATTGTTAAAGAAGGATTTTAAAAACATTTTAATAGTCAAAATCGTATTTTTTTCATTGTTTTTATTTGAAATATTACTCAAAGTTTTTTTTAATTTTTATTTTGTTTTTAATATTATTTTTTTCTTTACTAAAACTTTCAATTTTTTTTTGAAATTTTAATTAAAGTAAACTCAAAAGTTGAATATTTGTATTTTTTGCGATAACTTCCAGAATTATTTTAGAGCAAAAATAAATTTTATACTATTTCAAGATTTTAAAACATTGCTGTTTTAATGGTATTACTTTAATAGGTATGCATATTGTATCGAATTTCTAGAATTTTTTTAAAAACATCTTTTGAAAAATAATTTATTGTACAGGCATGTAGATAGAAAATAAAGAAAATGCAAACAAACACAATGAAGATAATGCTATAAGGTTTCTGACTAAATATGAGTTATTTGTCCCACAAAATTTGAACTTAAAATAATATTTTTAGGAAATCAGTGTATAATTGAAATTTTTAGCAAATATTTATCCCGGAAAATTCTGTTGTTCAAAGGCAGCCATTTTGCAATGATATGACGAAGAATAAAGTTACAAAATGATTAGAAAAAAAATTTAATAGCATCAAAATGAATTTAAAGCCCAACCGATTTTTTTTTCTATTTTTGTGATGGATTAATTATGATTCATTTCTTGAGAGTGTTTGAAACAAAATGTTAAACAATTGTATGAAAATGAAATCTTGCTAGATGTATGAAACTCAGTTTGCGCGTGTGTGTATGCAGGTATGTTTGTACGAACTTTTCAATAGTTATGTCGGTTTCATTGAAATTTGATATAGTTTAATCAATAGAAAATACTGTAAAGATTAATTACACATTTAAATCGTCTGAATACCTTAAATAATGAAACTACTGATATGAAATTTGATTGAGAACTGATTTTTAACTTATAGAATTATAATTATTATAGTGTTGTATGCGTCCTTGTATTTGGTTTATAAAAAAATAGACTATTGTAAATAACAAATAGAAAACATATATTTAATGGTTTGATAAAAAAAATTAATGGTAAATGAAACTTATCTCATCATCTCAAAACATACAGTGTGACTTTCTATATAATCAGATGAAATGAAGGTATTGTGTTATTCATTTTTCAAATTTAGATAAAATTCGAGTAATATTCCATCAATAACTATGTTCCACTATAAAATAATAAAAAATATACATATAAATTGTCCAATTTCTTGTCATTCATATACAAAGAGACATAGATTGAAAATAAATTGGGTGTCACTTGGTGTTTTACTTTTTTAAATTTTTGTTGAACGCGTAGTTCAATTAAAAACGTACTAATTCCGCTTAACCTAGAGTGTATTTATTTAAATAATACAAAGCAAAATTGCAATATTAATTAGTAATTAAAAAACGCTTTATAAATTTATTCCAATGACAGGTTTTCATTGAATTTTATAATAAATAATGTTCTGGAATTGCACTATAAGACAAAAGGATAAAATGTCTTTATTTCGTGTTTCGAAGACTTTCCGTCTAAGACGGAAAAGAATTCGAAACCAGGAATTTTTATTATCCTTTCAAAGGAATAAGAAAAACCTATAGATTTTCTATTTTTATATCTTGTCCTAAGGAAAAATCTTGCTCTCTCCATTCATGTAAAGTCTCTTTTTCTTCACCAAAAGAGGAAAAATTTTTATCGCAGCTCTCTCACATACCAAACTGAAAAAAATATTTAGAAAAAGCTAAATTGAATTATTTCATTCCACCTTGTCACAAATCTGTTGTTGTAAAGTTTTGTTTTCCCCAAGTTTAACTCGGATTCCATTTCTACGATGAAACGTATTTTGGAACTGATTATATGGACTAAGAATATTTTAATACTTATTGGATTTCCAAAAATAAAATAGGATAAAAAGTTTTTTTAACAATCCTAAACTATTATAAATAGGCTAACGTAGGCAATGAATAATTGAAGTTCGAAATCACGCAGGCAAGGAAAAAGGCATAAATTGCAATGTTCATCAACATCTTTTTATAGCAAATATTTACCTGCTTTTACCAGTGTTGCATTATTATTATGTATGCTTCTTTGAAAGCAGATGTTATGACATGACAATTTAAAATTTACTATTTTGGATTTCATTTTTTTTATTGTTTCATTTCATTCTTTTATATATGGTATTAGGCTTATATTAAATGCATTTTTTCTTTGCATTTTATCTCTGTTATATAATAAAATTTTCGTTTCAAAATTAAATAACGTTAGAAGTATCAAATCCTAAACAATATAGAGCCACGATTTTCTACAATAGAGCCTCGAATATTTTACTATCCCATTATATTCATTTATCTAAAGCCTTAATAATACCGAGTCCCGATGTACCACAATATATCGTCGAATATTTTATAATGTCATTATTTTCATTTATATCAAACCTTAACAATAAAGATGTTTCAGAATAGAGTCTCCAATATTTTATAATCACATTATTTTCATTTATCTCAAGCCTTGCCAATATTCAATCCTGATATTCCAGAATAGAGCCTCGAATATCTTATAACCTCATTATTTTCTTTCACTTCAAACCTTAACAATATCCAGTTATGATGTTCCAAAATAGAGTCTCG
>JAPMOQ010037462.1:0-15334 GCA_026543055.1 Argiope trifasciata | reverse complement strand
ATGGAAACTGAGATATAAATATATCAATGATGTCTTCTCTTAACTCACGTTGAATCTCGTTGCACTTTCGATGATGTGAATCGGACATTGCACAGCAGAAGAATTCTTTCCAAACAAAACACTAAGAAATCTACCGTTTTGCTTCAGAAAAAAGGAAATACGTAAAGGTACGCTATAAAATATGCAAAAGAATAATTTTTGCAGAAATATTAAGTCTGATATTCCTTATTTGAAATATTTGCATTCTGTAAGTATTGTGTGCTGTAATAACGAAACTATAATTAAACAGAATCTTTTCTTACGTGCATTACTAAAGGTGTTGAAAATATTTTTATTAAAAAATTAAATTAGTTTCCCGTAGTATCAAAAACTTGTAAATGAAATCGAAGCCATGTTTTGTATTATTTTAGTTATTTTATAATTACATGAAGTATCTCTAAATATTTGTAGTAAACTCCTGTGAAGACAGTTTTGATTGCGTTTATCCTCTTGAATGTGGAACTGTTGGAACTGCAGCTGGAAAATGCGTCCGTATGTATTTATTGTTTCAATGAGCTTAAAGATATGTATATTATGCAAGTCATCATGTGTTTGGATGCGTTGTTTAAAATAAGGTTTCATGTTTTCGGTAAAACAGATGAGTTATTCGATCCAAATTTCAAAATTCAAATTTATTAGATTGAAGACATTGAAAAATAAAATGAGAAGAACCTTTAATAAAAGCCTAGAAAACCTTTAAAATAGTTTTGTAAACAAAGAAAATTTACTCATTTATGGTGTCTACTATAAAATATTTAGTCAAATTTTTTAAGAGTTACATATAGTATAGTAATTCTTTACACAAAATCCCAAAGAATATATTGTAATAACGTGGTTGTTTGAGACAAATTAAGACAAAAATCAGATAAATTCTTGTCTGAGCTGGATAAATATTATTGAATGAAAGTCGATATATATTCCCTTTTTTTAACGGAATCGAAAGGAATAGTTATAAGTGAAAAATATTATTTTATTAATCAGTTATTTTTTGGTTTCCTTTTATTGGAGTCGGCACTCAATATTTATTCAATAAGTGATTATTATTTCTTTTTACTTAAAGTATTCTGGTATATTTCTCTTATGTATAGGGTACGGAGTAAATAGAGACAATATGCGAAATTTTCTCACGAAATTATGTTAAGAAAAAGGTTTGAAAATGTCCACCAGCAGGTGCTTTTCTGGAGTGAAATTAATTTTAACACAGTAAACGGCCGGAATGAAATATCAAAACAATATTAACAATATAGAACTAGAATTACGTATAAGAAAGTGGGGGGAACTGTGATTTCTTGGGAAAGAATGGCAGTATTTGTATGCTTCTGAAGAAGAGGAAGCTTTATGCAAAACATATTAGGATAAGAAACTTTTGCATTTGCTGTCAAGTTTCATGGCGATATCTCCTTCTGTGATGATTTAGTATCTTGGTGGGAAGTTGAAGGACTTTAAAATCTCCGTAAATCTTCTTGAACAAATCATCTCAACTACTCAATTTCGATCTGGCTTTGAAAACGGTGTCCTTCGATTTGAAGTTTTGATTGTTCATGAAGGTGGTGAAGCGAAACATCTATCCTGGCAACCTCCTGAGACGGATAAACAAATGTTGCTCTTGTGAATTTTCTACTAATTTGTTTTTGTATCTCCAAACTGTACTTCTTTTTTATTTCTCTGAGACGCAATACTATAATTTTTTTACTTAACTTTCCTTATTGAGTTTCGATTACCAGGTGATCAGAAAGGAGTCAATAAATTTAATATTGATTCTGAATTCCGTTTTGATCGCTTAAGTGTTAAAATTAAGGCTTTTCTGAAAAAGGCGTCCTATAGGTTGCATTTTTGGAAGGAAAAAGCGAGTAAGAGATGCGAGCGCATCTCCTGTATAGATTATTCACCAACTTTGTTGCAATCGATTCACCCGTTTGCATTGTAGGATATTGTTTATACGGGGAGTTTAATTATAACCAACTTGTATGTTTTAGAAAATGTCCGTAAATGTATAAATCACTGTATATCAGACATGAAAATTTAAGTATTCATGCAAGACGAAATAAATTTAAAATTTAAAATTAATAATTAACAAGAATGATTGTTTTATCCTTCTATATTGGTCCATTTTTTTCGGATGGTATCCTTTTATTAAAGTTAATTCTAATACAAATTTTATAGAAGGACAAACTTCAAACACAAGAGATAATCGCAATATAAATATTCTTTTATTAGTTTAAAACAAGTACGTTACAACGATTTCAACACCTGAAGACTGTGAATATCCTCTGAAGAGTGATATATTTTCCGGAGTTCTTAAGTAAAGTAAAAATAATTAAAGAGATATTTTATAAATAAATATAGAAGAGTTTGATATACACTGCTAAAATGTTCTAAAATTTTCTTTATTATTCTGTTAAAAAATTATTATATTATATTTAAACGTTTTGCTGTATTGCAATCATACTTGTAATACTTGTTAGAAAGTTTGATTGAAATTATTTATAAAAAAATCATTGGATATATTAATGTTTTGAAATATTTAACCTATACATTGTAGAATTAATATAAGCAATCTGAAAAACAAAAGATCACTTGATAAAGATTCATTTTGATTATTGCTTCTATAGAAACATATGCATATAATTGAAACTTCTTTTCATAGTGATCTAAATATCCTTTTCATGAATTTTTATTTTTGTAAAACGAGTTAAGATTATCAGAAAAATTTAATAATTCTTTAGATTCTTAAAAATATTCAGTATTTATCTAATGTATTTGTCAGAGTTAAATTACATTTTCACATTCAATTTAAGTCAATATTACACTCTCGCTCATAAATTTGTTTGGATATTAGAGAGTGAATTCTAATTTATATCAAGAAATTTTTCAAATTCTTGTTTAAAAATGCCATAACAAAGATTTTCAATTACTTAGTTAGATTTGTTTAATATTTGAATAACTAATATTTTTACAGTATTGCATATATTTCGCAATATTTACCAGAAATATTTTGATCGTGTTGATTGAGAAAAGCATAAAAGTACATTTTTATTTGAAAAGATTATTGGATTTAATGATAAATATCGAAAAAACCATTCAAAATTTTAATAGATTCTTACGTTTAATGTGAACTATAAAACTGGATGGAAATCCTTCAATTGGAAACCTATTGAAAAAAATGTACAAAAGTTGGCACGATACAACAACTTATACCGAATTTAATGATATGCATGAATGGATTTTGTTTGCATTAAAATATGTGGATCATCATATATTTGTGAAGATCTTTTAAAGTGTGATACTGTATCCGGTGTGAAAGGTAGTTACTTTGTCCGTAAGCAAATTTAATATTGAAAATTACTCATAGATATTGAAAATTACTCATAGATATTGAAAATTCAATTAAAAATACAAAACATATATATTGCGTAATTCTAAGTGATAATATTTATTACTATATTATAAGAATGATTTTAAGTAGTGTGTACATTTTTCCATCATTGTTTTTATTTTCTGAGATTATATTCTAAATCAGTACATTAATTTGCATGAAAAAGATAAAACATATTAAAAAATTTGGCGACTATTGCCAGATTTAACAAGTGCTGTATATGAGTCAAATCTTATCTTTTATAATTTACATCCTATCAATTAAAAGATAATTTTTGTATTATTTTTGGAATTGAAACATAAAGAATAAGAATGAAATCTTTCGGATCTGAGAGAGAAATAAAAAAGATTTTTAATTGCCAAAACAAATTTACTAACGCATTATTAAATAGCTATAAAATTAAAAACATGAGAAATATATTTAAATCCTAATTGAATAAACTGGAAACTATTTCGTAGTTACATAAAATTAACCTCTTATTTTCTAAGGTTTGAGATTTCAAAGAAATTCTTCTTCTAAATATAAAGAAATTTTAGAGCTATTAATCCGAATTTAATCTTAGTTATTTTTCATAAATACCTGGCAGAGAAAAGTGAAAAAAAAATTGAATATACAGATGTATATTTCATTGGGACATCAATATAAAATTATTGCTTTCCAATTTTTAAATATCATATAAAGAATATTTAAACATATCGATTATAATCTATTAATATTTATTATGCATGCAGCTCTTGACAACTTGCAACATAAATATTGTAAATTAAAAAAAGTAATTTTTAATTTAAGAAAAAGCGCAAGTAATATTTTAATAATTAAATCATTTTATAGTCCCTTAATCTCTTAAACATTCTGCAAATAGATTAACAAAATATTATGTTTAATTTTACTAAGGGAGACTGAGATATAAATATAGCAAAGTTATCTTCTCTTAACTCGTTGAAGCTCGTTGCAATTTCGAAGATGTGAATCGAGAATTACAGAGCAGGAGAATATTTTCCAAACAATACTCTGAGAAGTCTACCCTTTTGCTGCAGAAAGAATGAGATACGTAAAAATACGCTACAAAAAATGCAAAAGAATAGTTTTTACAGAAATATTACGTCTGATATTCCTTATTTAAAATATTTGCAGAATAAAGATTTCAAGGATGACTGCGCTGTGAAAAAGAATATTTAAGAATAAATAAATGTCAATTAATAATAAAAAATGTATTATTTTATCCAAAAAATGTTATTTGAATCTAGCCACTGAAAAGCGAAAACTGATGTCCGCCTCTAGACATTTGATTCCTAATCACTTTTCAGAAATAAGAAAATTTCTGAAATGCTCGCAGTCAACTTCCACATGAGCTTGCATCCATCTCTGATAAAGCTGCAATTTACCTACATGAATTTGTAATTTCGAATAATATATTTTTAATTGTCTGTCAAAAAGGCCCATTGCACGTGGCGTCGTTTGAAAAACTTTCATATTAACTATGTATCCAATCATGAAATTACTATAATATGTAAATAATCTTTTAATTTGAAATACTTTTTATAAACGCTAGAAACAGGTATTCGAAACAAGATATGTTTCTTAAGCAAATATCATTGAATAAAATTCTCGTGTGGT
Organism: Argiope trifasciata; assembly: GCA_026543055.1. NCBI lineage: Eukaryota > Metazoa > Arthropoda > Arachnida > Araneae > Araneidae > Argiope > Argiope trifasciata. The sequence goes on along the minus strand of JAPMOQ010037462.1, from coordinate 10,302 downwards.
TAATATTTCTTTTATATATTAAATGAAGATTAAGATGTTGAAAACAAATATTTGTTTCAATTATCCTTCTTTTTAATAATTTCTTTTCTGTAAAGATCATGATGCAAAGATTTTTGAAAGTGTTTCACAGAAGGTAAGATGTAAAATATGTGTTATTTTCCTATTCATTGACTTGTATTGAACTGAAAAAGAGAAAGCATTTTTCGATTCTTTAAAAAAAATTATGAAATAAATATTAATCTAGATATTTTAATGAATATTATAAGCGACAGGAAAAACAAGACCTATAATTATTGTAATTATTTGCAGTAATGTTTTGTATCAATCCTGATGATTGTAACTATCCTCTTATGTGAGGAAGTTATGGGAATACGGCTTTAAAATGCGTCTGTAAATATTATGTGTTATAATAATGAATTTGTCATAAAACAGAATCTTTTCTTATGTGCATAAATAACAGTCTGGAAAAACATTTCCCTTATAACTTTAAATTAGTTGTCTATAGAATCAAAATCTCGTACAAGAAATAGAAGCAAAGTTTTGTAATATCTTAGTTATTTTACAATTACATGCAATATTTCTAATTATTTCCTGTACCAATCCTGGGGACTGCGATTATCCTCTGGAGTGTTTAATGGATGGGTATTTGGTTGGAAAATGCGTCTGTAAGTATTGTGTGCTGTAACATCCTTAGCGAAATTATAATAAAACATAATTTTTTATATGCATAATTAACCGTCTGGAAAAACATTTTCCTTATAAATTTAAATTAGTGGCCTATAGAATCAAAACCTTGTACAAGAAATAGAAGCAAAGTGTTGTAATATCTTAGTAATTTTACAATTACATGCAATATTTCTAATTATTAGCAGTACCTATCTTGGTGGCTGCGTTTATTCTCTTGAGTGTGGAAGTTATGGGGCTACAGCTGGAAAAAGCGTCCGCATGTATTTAGTGTTTCAATGAACTTAAAGAAATTTATATTAAACAAAACATCATGTGTTCGGAAGCGGAAGAAAAGCCTAGAAAAGCTTTAAAATAACAAAATAAAATAATATAATAACAAAGAAAATTTACTCATTTTTGTTGTCTACTATGAACTATTTAGTGCAAATTGTTATTGGTTATATATAGTACATCAATTTTTTACTAAAAATCCTAAGAATATATTATTATAACGTGGATGTTTGAGACAAATTATCTAAAAAGTCAGACAAATTTTTGTCTGAATTTGACAAAATATTACATAATTAAAAAGGATATTTATTCTCATTTTTTAACGGTATAGAAAGGGAAAGTAATTAGAGATAATTACTATTTCATTAATGATTGTTTTTTGGTTTCTTTTTATTGGAATCGGATCTCAATAATTAATCAATAAGTATTCTGGTATATATCTCTTATGTATAGGGTACAGATTCTAGCGAAATTTCGAATATGGAGACTATATGCGAAATTTTCTCACCGTATAGTTTTAAGAAAAATGTTCCGAAATGTCCTCCAGCGGGTGCTTTTACAGAGCGAAATTAATTTTAACACAGTAAACGACCAGAATAAAATACTAAAACAATATTAACATTCCAGGACTAGAATTACATTTAAGAAAGGGGGGAAAACTGTCAGTTCTAGGAAAAGAATGGCAGTATTTGTTTGCTTTCGAAGAAGAGGAAGCTTTATGCAAAACAGGATAGGATAAGAAACTTTTGCTGTTGTTGTCATGCTTTATGGCGATGTTTCCTTCTGCAATGATTTAGTATCTTGTTAAGACATTGAATAACTTTAAAATCTCCGTAAGGCTTCTTGAGAAAATCATCTCAACTGCTCAGTTGCTATCTGGTTTTGAATACGCTGTCATTCGACTTGAAATTTTGTTAATGGATGAAAGTGGTGATACGAAGCATCTTTCCCGACAACTTCCTGAGATCGATAAAAAACTGCTTCTCTAATAAAATTTCTACTAACTTGTTTTTGTTTCTACAAACTGAACTTTTTTTTATCTCTCTCAGACGGAATATTATTCTTTTTAAAATTAAATTTCCTTATTGAGTTTCGATGACAAGGTGATCAGAAAAGAGTCAATAAATAATAATATTATTTCTGTATTCTGTTTTGATCGTTTAAGTGTTAAAATTAAGGTTTTTCTTTAAAAGACGTCCTATAGGGAACATTTTCGGAAGAAAAAGCGAGTAAGAGATGCGAGCGCATCTTAAGTATTCTATGTACAAAATTTCTTTGCAATCTATTCACCCGTTGGAATTTATAAGTTTGAATTATGAATCAACTTGTAAATAATTGAAAAGTAGTTAAGTAAAAATAAACATTTAATTAGAATAAAGATTATATGAGCGATACACGTCTTACTTCGGATTTACATCTTATTCCATTACATGTTGTTGCCAATATTCGTTTACTAAATATATTAAGATGAATACAATTACGATTATTTAATCGTTTCCCTTTATGTGAACATTACATTCGACCCCGCTCAATATAAAATTTAGACAGTCAAAAATAAATTTTAAAATTGAAGCGTAAAAGAAACAAAAATTTTTATAACAGCTCAGTAGTTCTCATTCTCTTCGTCTGTGCTGTTCTCTTCGTTTGTCGGTGTATTTCGTTTAAAGTAAGGACGAAGATGTTGTACGTGAACAACTTTGACAAATTTGTTCTGTTGTGTCGTAGACTTGATCTCGTAGCACACGGCCCCGAGTGGACGTACAATCACAAATAGTCCTTTGAAAATGGAGGAAGGTTTGTGATCTACTTTCTTCGGCCAGTCGTACAATACGAGATCTCCTGCCTTGAAGGAATGGGATCTGCGGTGGAGATCAAATCTCTTCTTGTTTTCCAAATGTGTTTCATACACATTATTTGCCGCTTCGGCCCTGGCCAAATTTAAAAGGTCTAGTTGGTCTTCACGTGGAGTGTCATCTATGAAGCTACCAAGGTGAAGTTCATGGGGAAGGTGTGGCTCATAACCATGAAGTAAATAGAATGGTGATTTTTTGGTGGAATTTTGTTTTTTAGTATTGATTGCCAATGAGAAGTTTGGAAGTAATTCGTCCCATTTATTCGGGCTTTCGTCAATCATTTTTTTCAAAGTGGACACAATTAAGCCATTGGCTCTTACAACAATGCTATTAGCTTGTGGCGAATAAGGTGGAGTCGTTGATTGTGTGATTCCATACTTTTGAAAAAACCGCTGAGTGTGACGTGCGGTAAATGCTGTTCCTCTATCAGATAAATACATACTTGGCGGTCCATATCTGAGTATTATATTATGATAAAGAGCATCAGTCACTGTATGAGCGGCGAGAGATGCAGAAGGTGTTGCGATTACATAGCGTGTGGCGTGATCAATTTGGACAAGCATATTTGTGTTTCCGCTTCTTGTTTCTGGCAAACAGATTACGTGGTCAGCGGACACAATTTCCCAAGGTGTGGACGGAATTGGTAATTGCAGCAAAAGACCATAGGCATTAGTAGTGCGGCGGTTAAAAATTTGGCATTTATGACAAATTCGAACATATGCCTTGCAGTCATTACGCATGTTTGGCCACCAATAACGCAATTGTAAATTGTGAAGAGTTTTTTTTGCGACCATATGTCCAATATCATCGTGACAGGCAATTAAAGTTTGTTCTTTCATCTTCTTAGGGATCACTACTACAGCTCTCGATTTTTCGTCTTTTACTCGCACAAGAGTGTTATTATCGATATTCTAATTGCATATGATTGACGTTGTCTTTTTGCTTGGATTTTGCTCTTTGAGTAAGCGAAAAATATACTGACAAAAGTCATCTCTTTTCTGTTTCGCACAAATTTTAGATTCATAACTTGCAGTAACTGCTAAACAAACAGGTGGTGTTGGGTAACGTGAAAGGTGATCAGCAATGACATTTTGCTTTCCTGGCCGGCGCTCAGTTGTAAAATAAAATTGAGCCAAATCTACTAAATATCGCGCAAATTTTCGATTAACTGCAGATTTTACAACTACATAAGCAGTTGTATAATTGTATGTGGGGAGTTGAAACTTGTGGCTAAGGAGATAGAGTCGAAATTTTTCAGTCAATGCCCAATGTACAGCAGTACATTCCAGTTCGTTACTGTGGCAGCGTGTTTCAGCACCTTTTAACGTACGTGACACATATTGAAAGACATGACGCTTTCCGTTCTTTTCTTGGAATAAAACTGCACCGAGTCCTGAATAAGAGGCATCAGTTTCTACAAAAGTTGGTAGGCCTTGTTTGAAATACGAAAGAATGGGAGCAGTAGTAATTTCAGATTTCAATGTTTCAAACGTTTGCTGTTGATCATCAGTAAAACTATGGGAGCATTGCTGGTCTTCTTTTCTAAACCTTTTAAAACGCTTGTAAGTGGTTTGGCTATAATAACATAGTTACGAATATACTTTCGAAACTGATTGGCAAACCCAAGGAAACTACGGACTTCATGAATTGATTTGAGAGTTGAATAACGTTCAATTGCTGCTATGCGTTCCGGATCAGGACGAATACCATCTTGAGAGACAATTCGGCCAAAAAGAGAGATTTCTGGTACTGCAAATTGCACTTTTTCTTGTGTCAGCTTGAAACCAGCTTTTTGAGTTGCTTCAAGGATTTTACAAATCACTTTGAGATGGTAATTGAAGTCATCATGAGAAGTTGATATATCAATATATGTGTTCACATTGTAAGGTGCTAAATGATCGTAGGCTAATTTAATCGCTCGTGTCATTGTAGATGGGCCATTTGTGACATCAAAAGGCATTCGAAGAAATTCATAATGTCCGTCAGGAGTGACAAATCTAGTTTTGTAGGTGTCAGTCTCTTTTATGCGAATGCAGTTAAATGCAGATTTTACATCTATTTTAGAATTGTAGCGCCTGCCTGCAGTGCGTTGAATAATGTCTTCCATTTGGTCAATTGGGTGCGGATCAATTTTCGTGATAGGATTCATAGTGCGAGAAAAATCTACCGCAACTCGCCTTGGAGTACTTTCATGGAAGGGCTGCTCCACAATAAAGGCAGGGACTGTGTACGGTGAGTTGGAATGGCGACAAATTCCTTGTTTTAACCATTTTTGAATCTGTGTTTTTAGAAACTGGCGATCAGGCTCTGAAAGTCTATACGGTTTACATTTAATAGGTTTTCATGCTGCAATTCGATTTTGAATTCCACATATGGACATAGTCCAATGTTGTCATCATTAGAATAAAAAACGTCAGTAAATTTTCCAATTACTGCATCAAGTTGAGCTTGTTGAGTTGTAGAGAGTCCTGCGGATTTAGGGATGAGTTTTGTTTCGGATGAAACTATATTAGGTGCAGCTTCCGGCAAAGTAACATCATCTAGTGAGGGTTGATGATGAGCGACGCAGCTGATACTAGGTTTTGAAGCATGAATACATTCGTACAAATGAAATGAAGTTGGAGTAGAAATACATAATGAACCATTAGGGTCATAAGTGCATCTAGCTTGGATCTGTTGCTGCCAATCGAATCCTAAAATGAGTTTAAATGGAAGCTGGGAGCAGATTCCAATTTTAGGCATCATATGTTCCCCATTTCCAACAATTATATTTAAAGAAATCCAACCAATTGGCTTTATTTCATGGTCAACGACTTGGAACTGTCCATCAGTCCACTGGTGAATAACAATATCGTTTGGAACACAAGATTCTTGAATGACAGTAATGTCTGCAAAAGGATCACAGAGGGCTTGAATATCCGTATCATTATTAATTATAACAGGTATTAATGCACGCCTATTCGTTTCAGTTCTAATACAATTTATGGAATGATTATTTGCAGCTGTTGATCTTCCAGATGTCGAGTTGCGATTATTGTTGTTGCGGCGGGAATTTGAAGAGTACAATCTGGTGGTTTCGACTAACGTGTTATTATTAGTACTAGTTGAACTTATAGCAGACGGGAATTGAGAACTAGTTTGACTGTGGGAATTCTGATTTTGTCGTGACGTATTTCTTGGTTGAGCTATGGTTGAACCTCAGGGATGATGTGGTAAACTACACATAAAAGAAGCATGGCCTTTAATTCCACATCTCCAACAAGTAATATCTCAAAGTCGTCAGTTATTGGATTGTATTTACGATGCTGTTTATCATATGTATTAGAAGATCTAATTTGAGTTTTCGGAGAATGTTTCTAATGCTCTTGTTTTGCACTACGAATAGCATCAAGTGCAGTTGCCCTATTAATTAATTCTTCAACCGTATTAGAATTTTGAGTAGCTAATGCAATTTGCCATTTTTCTTCTGTTATATCACCAATGATCATAGAACTACGATCCGGTTGGGGAATAGTAAAGGGAGCTTTTTCTAAAAGAGCATCTTTAGAATAAATATAATCGACTAAACTTTCATTATGTCTCAATTTTCGTTCACTTTCGTGAGCCAAAAATTCTTGCATTGTTATACGTCTTTTGAATCTTTAGGCGAGAGACTTTTTCCAAGTATTCCAATCATTGAAATTTTTTCCTGTGGTTAATTGCAAATTTTTAGGTCCCGAGAGACGTGAAATAGCATTTGTTAATTTTAATTCGTCGGACCAGTTAGCTAAAGTAGAAATTCTTTCAACCTCCTTTAACCATTCGAGGGCATTTTCAATTATGTCTATCTAAAATATTTGGATTGAATTTGCAGTATCATTTGTAGATGTGATTTGAATCACATTCGGAGTTATTTGCCTTTCTAAAAATTGTTTTTGCTTTTCCATCAATGTGGAAATAAATAGCTTCGATATTCGGATCTATTTGAGAATTAGGTCTAGGAATTTCTGCTTGTGTAGAAGAATTACTTAAAAGCTCTACTTGTTTTCGCAAAGTCTCAATTTCTGTCAATAATTGCGCATTATCAGAAAATGTCTCCTCTTCATTAAAAAATTTCATGCGATGAGCATTTAATTCATCCAAAGTTCCATCACTTTTTCTTTTATTATTATCCTCAACAATACGCGAGATTAAATCATTTTTATTTCCAGTTAGCAAACGATTTCTGAAACGAAATTCTTTTTTTCAGTTAAGTCATCGTTAAACTTTGTAGCGGATGCGCTTCTAAAGAATTAAAAATAATATCATCACTTGTTGACATTTTTTTAAAATTTCCGCTCAGGGATTCTAGACGAAATAAAGAATTTGGCGAAAATGGCTTGGCGCCGTCTTGTGTAAGAAGCAAACACGAAGTAATTTAATTCTTCGGAATAATTAATATTCGTGAAAAGGTTATCAGAATATTCGTACTTATTTTACTTTTGATAAAGAGTCTGTTGATATTTTAAAGAAATTCACTTACTATGCGGGAAGTAGTCGTTGTTTGGAGATCATTCAGGCAAAAAAAAAAAAAAAATCTTGGCGAGATCCTAATCCTTGGCGAGGAAATCTGATAATTCCAGTTAGGCTTAGCAAATGCGTAAAATTTTCAAAAGTATTTAAAAGTTTAACTTTGAAAAGGTCCTTTAGATTCCGACTACCCATATAAGTTTGGATTACGAATCAACTTGTAAATAATTGAAAAGTAGTTAAGTAAAAATAAACATTTAATTAGAATAAAGATTGTATGCGCGATACACGTCTTACTTCGGCTTTTCATCTTACCCCATTACATATTGATGCCAATATTCGTTTACAAAATATATTAAGATGAATACAATTACGATTATTTAATCGATTCACTTTATGTGAACCTTACAGCTCCGACGTGTTCATTCTTGTTTTCCCGAAGATGTTTATGCTAAATTCAGTTCATAGTCTGTTCTGTTGAATTTCTGTACACATACAAACAGTTTTATTTTTAATAAAGATAAATAGATAGAGAGCAGTGTTTTGAAAGTTTGTAACCGATAATTCGATATTATGTTATATGTCCATCGAATTATTATTTTACTTCTACCGTTAATTTTTCCCTTTGTTTAACTGAAACACTGAAGATGATGTTTACTGACATATTAATCAATAATTCACAGGAATTAAAGTATTGGAGCTTATTTAACGATAGACTTGGCGCCATTTGGTGACAACTAAACAAATTAGAAGATAAGAAAGATAATTGGAATTTTTAATACCATCATGTTTCCTTAAACAATTATTAAGTGCCTAAATTCTCTAATTATAAAGGAAGAGGGACATATCTTCTCTCAGTACTAAGGCTAGAAGGCAGCAAACCAAGATCCGTGTCTTAGATGTTAATTGTGCAACTGTGATTTTAACACTTACTAAAGCAATCGGACTTTTAGTTCTCTTAGTAAGAACAGTATTATCTAAACAAGTTTTATAAGTGTTTAAATATTACAGATAGTTTTTTAAATGAAGAAAATTATTAAGAAAAGCTCATTAAAAAAAAATGCCACTCAAACATAGCCCAGTTACCACTTGACGTACAAGATGAAATATAAAATCGCATTTCTAAATAAATGAATCAATCTTAAACATTTCAATTCGTATTCTGCTCTTTAGCCCCACAACAGTTTTGTTTATAAATGCACATGCTCTATGCATTTTCCGAAAAGCTATGAAATCAGTATGAATGAAAAAAATTATGGAAAGAGAATTAAAAAACTAAATCTGTATAATGAGATGACGATGAAGTACAATTTGTCTTTCGTATTTTTTTAAAATGACATCTATGATCTGCTAGAAAGCCAGCAGTACTTGGCCATTTTGAAAAATCATTCGATCGGTATAAGAAAAAGTAGCGATTTATGGTAATTCAATATCGGCAACTTAAGATCTCTATGCAAACCATTAGAGATTTTCAGCTGCCGAGATAAAGCACGAATATTCGCTTTTTTATTTTCTGGTTTACATAGTATAGAGAGAATATGTTTATCATAAAACAAATTGAATTCTTGCTTTTGATGACTCCCCACATTTTGAACTTCCATGAGTTCAAAACCCCATTTCTTGGGGAAATATCTGTACGTCTGTCTGTGGCAAACATAGTTCAAAAACACTTTGAGATAGAAGGAGGCAAACTGTCTTTGAACCAAATTTTGAACGAACTCTTTTCAAAAGAAGTCTATATATCCAGCTGTTCGAATATAAGTCAGTTGTACAAAAAACGTGAAGAGAGACAAATGGATACAATTCTATACACATGTATAACATCTATTATACAAACATATATTAGAGTTTGGGTCAAATTCACCATATTACTTACCTTTGTCTGTCTATATTTTCTCAACTTTAACTCAAGCACACAATAGTTTAAATATATTAAATTTGGCACATGATTTTAGGATTACAAGTGTAGTGTGTATGCAAATTTTATTTCTATCTGTTGAGTAAACGCATCGAAAAGACAAAGTTGATTTTCGGATATTATTTACCCATGCTACAGATTAATCACCAAAAACGAACCAAGAATGATGGGTTAGAACCAATAAAATTGCAAATTTAAGACATAAGTTAATGTTTCATAATTATTTCGTGCCGTTTAAATAGGAGTACTTTAATTTCAAGATTATTAAAGAGTATGCGAGAAAGATTTGGGGGAATTCCTCCCCCTAGTTTAAACATCTCAGTGGAATCTAGAGGAGACAAAAATATAGAAGTGAAGCACACTTGACTGTGAAATCAAATCACAAAAGGAAAATGCGCAAGTAAGTATTGAGTAATGTATGAAGTTAAAGAAATCAATATTAAACTGAGAAATTATGATTTACAGTCGAATGGTAATTTCATTAGTGGTTTTCCAAAAAGGTATGCAAAATTTGATAGAAACTAATAAATCAAATTTAATAATGTAAATTAATTTTCATAATAAATTAGAAATGTATACTTGACATACTATGAGCATATAAAATTACAGAACCAATAATTATGCTGAAATTAATTATATCATAACAATAGAAAGTTTAATACATCTACATATAAAATGTCAATTAATATATAAGAGCCAGGGGAATATCATTCAATTTTTAAAATGATTTTCCTTTCAAGACAGTGAATAGTTTGGAAAAAATGTGAAATAATTTTCTCTTAGTAAAATGTTTCTTTTTTATATAATTATAAAATTTGTTGAATATTTAAAAGGAGATAATAATTTCATTATATGAATTTAGGAATTTCATTATATGAATTTATAAAATTACAGAACGAATAATTTTGCAGAAATTAATTATATCATAATAATACAAAGTTTAATATTTCTACATATAAAATGTCAATTAATATCTAAGAGCAAGGGGAATATCATTCAATTTTTAAAATGCCTTTTCTCTTTTAGAGATAATGAATTTTTTAGAAAGTATGTGAAATACTTTTCTCTTAGTAAAATATTTCTTTT
>JAPMOQ010037455.1:0-17665 GCA_026543055.1 Argiope trifasciata | reverse complement strand
TGTGTGTTTATGCGTTGATTTCATCTCAGTCAAAGCACAGAAAAATTGCAACTATTATCAGATAAAGAAAAAAGATTTCTTTTATAGTTTTCTTTTATAATTCATCAGAATACTAAAATGCAAAAGAGTATTGATTTTCAGTTTATTTCTTGGCTTAAATGATACAAAATATTCATCTTTTCTTATTTAGAGCCAAATAAAAACCTACACAGTGCTTGCCAAAATTAAAACCATAAAAAAGTATTTGAAAATTTATTCCTGAGTATTTTCTTATGACTATATCATTTCTATTTGAACATCAGATGTTTTCAACTTTTAAACCTACCAAAAAAACATCTGGTAAATCAATATTTTTCTAGATTTAAAAACAACTTTTTTTCTTATAATGCAAATTTATTTTTTTAGGCTGTTTCCATAACCTTAAACAACATCTTCTATGCATCAAAAGAGACAACTGAATACTGAAAAGGCAAAAAATTTTAGGCTTTGCAGAAATAAGAAATGACACCACATGTAGATATTTAAAAAAAGTTATTTGTTACTTTTTATCATCTGTTATAAATCTGCCTTCATTTTCCTTTCATATATCTAAACCAGTTTAAATTGTGCTTCTTTTTTTTTTACCAAGTTTTTTGATTTTATCATCTTTTCTCTTCTAAAAGAATTGAAATTTTTAAACTTAAAAAGAAATTGGGATTTTTTTAAATGTGTTTTGAGTTACTTAAAAGTATATGAATTTAAAACCTATAAAAGAAACCGTCAAAAGTTTTCATTATTGAATCCTTAAATTCTTTTGGATTTTATAATAATATATGTTTGTTTGTGGCGTATCCCACCTGGCCGACATTAACATCACACCAGGTCCATTAACTCAGGAATAAAGGGAAAGGGGGTGCAGTAGCTTCCCTGAAGACCCCTGAGAACCCAGAGGGCAGAAGTCTGACTTTCCTCACACACACGACACAACCCTTTTTAGGGGGCGGTCGAACTCATTCATACACTCATTCATCCATCCGCAAGTCAGAATTTAGATCCAAATCAGAGACCGACTCATCCCTGATTCACTACCCCCAGAAGAATAATTTGTTATGGGAACTTGGAGGACTTTGCAGTCTCGACATATTTAAGGTGCCCCAGCTGCCATTAGCCAACACGGCGGTCTTTGGCCGAGTCGAGGACAGAACCCGGAACCTTTCGGTTACGAGACTGACGCTCTACTAACCAGGCTACCACGGCCAAATATATTAAATCCTTGATCAAATAATATAGTTTTAACTGTCAGACATAGTACATTCAGAAATGACTATTCGTGCTTGCATAAAAATACAAAAAAAGACAGAAAAAAATCATGAGCACTCAGTTCGTAATCAAAGTAAACAGACTGCATTTACAAGTAAAAACAAAGACTTCATGTAATGAATTTTATTTCAATGATAAGCTTGTATACTATAAAAAAGATAAGAACGTAGCATCAATAATTTATAAACATAGTATTAAATATCTGAAGTAATAAAAATGGTTTGAATTTAATCACAAAATAATCTATAAATTATGCAAAAAATCACTAAACTTTAATTATCATTTAAAATTATACTTAAAAATAGAAATTAAAACTTTTAAAACTTTTTAAATTAGAGGAAATAGAAGTCTATGATTAAAATTTATGACAATGCATATTTAAATTTAAAGAAGCCAAATATTTATTACTGAAAAATACCTCTTTTTGTATTTTACGGTGGAAAAAATTATTTTTGTGCAAAAACATTTTAGAGAGTTTTCACACAAAAAAGGAAAATTATGCTTAACTTTTGATTTATTAAAATTCTGTAAATGGTGCAAGAAATCACTTTTGCACAGAACAAAAGACATCAACATATAAATCATTCAAAATTTCGAAAGACTTTTATCGTATCTACAAAGCTCAACACAGGGAAAAAAATCAGCATCTTTAGAAGAGGGCGCAATTTGAAATTATAGTTGAAGCTGGGTAGAAAATGTTGAATATTCAGTAAAAGCAAAACTTAACTTTTATTTAAATATTAAAATTTCTTTCGGGTATATTTTCAAACAAAATTTCTAATTAAGTAATGATTTCAAAACAATTTCTTGATTTGAAAGTATTCATATGTCTGTTTTGACATATTAACATTATCGCTTAAGATATGCAGATTTATAAGAATATTCTAGAAAAGGAAGTAGCTGCTATTATGAAAAAAAAAGAGGAGGTTACACTGCCAGGTGTTTTTTTTTTATGAAATATAGACATATATCTGAATGAGACTTTAAAATAAAAATGAGTTTTGGGAAAATTATTTAGTTCAGTGAAGTAAATTTCATAGAAGATTTTTTTAGTTCTTACTTTCAGAAGTGAGGTGAAGATTTTTCCTTTTGAAGTAAAACGACTTAAGATTCTGTTTTGCTGTATCTGTATCGAAAAATTAACTATTCGGAAATTATGAGTGAATCAAGAAAGCTTTTGTTATTTATTAAAATTCATAGAATAGTAATTGTTAAGAAAATAATATTCTTTTCTTATCTCGTTTAAATTTAAGCTGTTTTCTTACAAGTTGACATAAAACATCTTTTAAGTTTATTTTGTAATTTTATTTTTCAAATTTAAAATCTTGAAAATTATTGAGATATTACTGGGAAAAGAAAAAGAGAAAAAAAAAAGAGATTCAAAGAATGAGGTTTCAAAATTGTCTTTGTCAAAGAATTGACACGACAAAGAAATTGAAAATGTGCAATGGAAAATTGATTCCAAATTGTATGCATTGAAATACGGTTGTTATGCCATAAGAAAAATTAAATAAGTAAAATTCTGCTGCTACATTTTTTAAAAGTTGCTTTTATTTTTGCATGAATATTCTGTTCTAGTAATTAATTGTTTGAGCTTTGCACTAATAAAATAAATTTTTGTTAGAGCTTTGAACCTTGAACTCAAAATTCTTTTATGGAATTCCATTTGCATAATTGTGGTCATTTATACTATGTTAAGCAAATTAATTACGTCTCATTTCTTAGTAATAGCTATGAAACAATTTCAGCTAATAAATGTTTTCCGCAGCAATTATTTTTTAATCTTGACTGAAATTTAATGATATCGATTTCAGGTTAAATGTTTAGAAACTAAAAATTATTAAATAGCTATGTAAAATCACATCCTGAAAATTTTCTTTCCAGATTCTTTCATGATGTTCGGCCGTGGATATTTATTATAGTTTTATTTTAGTCACATTAAAAGTAGTTCTATTTTGGAATTAAACCACAATTTTGAGGTCAGAGGACGAGATCCCTCTGTATCAGTTGAAGAGTCCGTTTGTACAAGAGTTTTACTGGTGTACATGTTTTGTACACCAGGCTATATTTAGTAAAATCTGGTTTCTAACCCAGAATTTGCCGGAGGTCAGATCTTGCCACCGTGTCACTGTATCCTTAAGGCAATAACAGAGAATTGTCTTTACAATGAGTTCCTCATTCTTCTAAATTTGATTTTAGGCTTTGTTTCCTGAAAATTCAAATTAAACACATATTTAAATAATTTTGAATACTTTAATTACTTTTTCCCATTTAGACCAGATGTTGGGAGTTAAAGTTTGTAAGAATATCATTATGCTATATTGCTATATATACTTTACTTCATATAGTAAGTTAAATATAAATTTCAAGAATTAGCATGCAGTTTTCTGAGAATAATCAAACGTATCCGATGAGAATATTTAGATAAATCTACTTATGAGATTAAAAAGGCCACATGATAATTCTGAAAATGAGATGTTTTTTTTATAATAGAGGCTTTGAATTTCTAGTGTGTTGTTGCCTAATTATAATTACAGGTTTAAAGAAGAACAAAATTAAGATTGCAAACTTATTTCCCAATTTAATTCATATCCTTTATACAGGGATGTATGTATCTGCAAAAAACTTTTTACTTCAAAAAATGCGTTATGTATTATATATAAATTTAATCACTGTTGGGCGCTAGAAGATTGATTAATTATTGAATTATAAATTAATGATTATTATAAATTAATTAATTAAACAATTGAGGATTTATTAGTAGATTTTACATAAAAGGAAGCATTGAGCGTTTGATTTAGACCAACGCAGGTAATTGGGTAACTAGAAATGCTTGATTATAACATGTTAACCGGAGAAAAGTATTTACACTTCTATTTTTCAAGACAAAGTGAAATTCTACCTTCTGTTTACCTTTTTATTTCGCCCTCAAGTTAAGTCTGACGGATTTTGTGGACATAATAGATTTTTGTCATGTTATTTCCTATCTTACATATAAGCCAACTGGTTCCTTTTACATTGAGTGATTTCTGTCGAGCTTCTGTCAGGTAGCTAATTCCTTTTCCTTTCAATAATTCATATTTTTTAAATTACTAAGCAATGTATTGATTAGTAATACTTTTTAGGTGTAGGCATCTATAATTGTATGCCATACAATTATTTTCACTTTTTACATCTCGGTTAACTCACTTTATGCTAGTTATATCTTATTTAAATACTGTATTTATTATATATTGAAGAATGTCACAACTTCATACACTTTCTGTAGAAAAAATATGAATATATAACTAAATTAGCCTCATATTTTCTAATTTGATATAAAGATCTTTTTATTTGAAAGTAAACTTATTTATATTTGATGTTAATGAAATAACATTCATTTTTATAATAACTATTCTATAATTCATTTTGTATAATAGAGCTCTTTTCCTATAATAATAGATAATTCAATGACCTATATTATAAGAATTAGATTATAAATAAATTTATAAGAAATGAATGTGTATCAATGAAAATTTTATTTTTAGATGGGTACATGTCCGGAAGAATCCTTTAGGTCTAGCGAGTGGCAAGCAACGTTACCAGGTATACTCACACACTTAAGAGTAATGGAAGTTTCGCATGCATATCAAATAAATATTGGATAGAAAAAGAAAATTCTATATCCAGTCTATTTTAGGGAATGTTTTTCTATAAAATAAAAGTTCAACAAAGCAGAAATTTCAAATGAATTCAATGAAAATTCATCAAAGCAGATAAATTTTGGTTGATAAATCATGATTACACCGAATATTATTTCGTATTTTATGTTAAGGGATCTTATTCTTTTGGATATACATAATCTCTCTGCTTTTCTCATGTATTAAAGCACTCTTGGAGTTCCATGATATTACGTGTAACTCAATGATAGTTCTCAAATTATTAATTTAATATTGGTTGCATAACTATCTATATGCATCTCATGCTCCTCAACTATGAGTGTATCTAGTTACATATGCAATCGTAAGAATCCTAGCCGAAAAATCATTAATATTTGGAAAAATTCATAAATTCAGAAGTTTTTTTCATTGGCGTTTATTTATCTGGGTATCTCGCTGCTGTTGAGACATCTTATTACTCTTATAGTCTTACATAAAATTCACATAAAAAGACATCCCTAAAGTTTATTCTATGTTCGAAGTTCAAGACTTCTTAGAAGTGTCCGTTGGTCATTTTTTTAGCTTTTTCAATTGTTTTTAATTTTTTTAATTTTCGATTGTTTTTCACGTACGGTGATTTTTTGCATTCAGAACGCATTTTTGATATTAAATTTAACTTTGAATTTGTTCTCGAAAAAGTACTTTCAAAAACCCTTGTCATTATTTTTGTTGAATTTTTATTTGAATTTGTCATCTTTAAAGTATTTTAAATAGATTCTTTTTTTAAAAAAATATGCTATTCTTAATTATGTGGGAATTCCTGCAATACATACATTTTTCTTTTCCTTAGATGCATTGACAATGGTAGCTATTTCTACCACCGTACATTTCAAAAAACGCTCCGAAGGCATTCACGACAGAAGCTCTCTTTATGATGTATATATTCTATTCATGCATTGTATATTTTTGTATATTTTAGAAATATTTAAATTTGAGTTTTATTTTTAACAAGCGAATTCTATAAAATGAATCAAACAGCTAAGCAATGAGAAAACAGAGTTTTATATAAAAAATTGATTATTAAATATTTGGTCCTATATTTAAATGATTGTAATTAAATACAAAAATTGCCAAACTCGTCACAGTGAAATTTCTAAAAAACTCAAGTTCCAGTTGCAATGTCATTTATAAGTAAGAGAAATTCAATCTCATTCGATATTAAAAAATTTTTACAATATCTCCCAATTCTATATAATGTCGCTTACTTTGAATTTCCAATACATCGTACTATCTTCATGGTATTGATATAAAAACAGTCTTATTTGATTTTTTGAAATGTTAGAGCTTTTTAGAAGTGGAGATACTTCTATCAAAAGATTGGAAGTAACATATTAAAAAAAAATCTGGAACAAGCGTTCATCCCGCTAAATTTTGTATGTATACCGATACTTGGAACCACAAATTTTCATTGAATAACGGGCTTAATAGGATGAAAACGATTTGACAGCTGAGAAGGTTATTAATAAAAAAGTGCTTTAGTTAACTTTTTTTCCCTGCTGTCGACTTTTTTCTTATAAAAAGAAAAGCAATACAAATTCTAATTGTAACCATTTTATTATACTTAATTGAATACTCGACCGGTAATATTACATTTTACCGGTAATATAATAATATAAAAAAATTGTATGCTCAAATTTTCGTAGAAGGTTGTCTACTTTTTTAAAACAATGCAAATTTGAAATTTCTTAAGGCAACAGTTTTTTTGATGTTATGAATAGATTCTTTCTGGAGATATTAATAAATAAAATACAAATTTTGGTTAATATACCATAATGACATGAGGAGATATTTGTCATTTTATGTTAGATCCTCTCTATGTTTAAGATTTATATACTCTATAGAGATCGGTAATAATAATTTGAATTTTTTGTTATCTTAAAAGTATCTACAATACTTAGAATCTAAATGTTAAATTGTAAACTTCATAGCTGGCAAAATATTTATCAAGAATTTTTGGTACATGTAGGATTCTTTCAACAAAAAATATTCAAGAATAGGTGAGGACAAACTTTTAAAGAGCACATTCTACGTTTGTGAGATAAAATGCTAAAAAAAGGGCTTCAATATTTGTTACAATTTAATAATAAATATGCGCTTACTTATATAATTCGGTCGACAGATGTTTACTTAGTACGTGCTATTTCTAATATTTTTCGTAGGTTTAGAAGGCTAAAAAGAGATCTACAATATTTATTACAACTTAATAAATAATGGGAATTATATATTTACCTACATAACCCCAAATATAATAATAATAATATTCACAAATATAGTGTTATGAAATTATACCTTTAATATCAAACAACTTAAAACACCATTTCAAAATAATTTTTATCTAAATTTAGTTTTTGTAATTATAGTTAGAAGAAGACTTAATCTACAAAGTGTCCGCCAATTTAGAACATCTAATTACTAACTGCTAATCTTTCACTGGATTCTAAGTAGTTGTCTGTGAGACGGAAACGATATGTTGTCTTCATTATATTTGCCTTTGAAAATGCAGATTCAATCAAGTCGGTAGAATCAAAGAACGATATTAAATAACTTGCAACTTTTTTTTAAAATTAGAATACTTTACTTCTTCTATTAGTTTCCAAAAGTTATTCTTAGGTCCTGAACTATAAGTTTTTAAAATCATGTCATTCTGAAGAGAAGAACTTCGTTTTCCCCACATATAAAAAGAATATACATTTAATATTTTCAGGGGGGTTTTTTTTCACATTAACGTTGGAAAATGAGTAATGTATGAATGTAACAGTTGGATTTTGGTGCCTTATGTCTTAGTAAACGTGGTCACTTCTTCAAATCTTTTAGTGATCAATCGGTCTATCGTGATCGACTTAATACTTATCCCTCCATATTCAGGAGCAATGAAAGCTTTGTTTGTTCATAGCCCCAAAATGGAAAGATTTATTGAAGAGAGAAATATTTTTTATTAGGTTTTTAAAAATGTTTAATTTATTAACTATTGTCTACTCTTGTGGCATGGTTATAGCTATTAACCACAGAAGGCTGTTATATATGAAAATTGCTTAGCTGAATGTTTTTTTCCTTCAAATTCATTAGACAATAGCATTAATGTAATTCCTTCTTTAGTGTCGAAAGAAAAGTAGCTAATTTTTTCAAATTTAATGAAATCACCCTCCCCCATTAATAAAAATATAAATTCTTTATTTTATTATTTTCTGTGTTCTTTATTAACATTTTCTATTTACTTATATATATTTAAACATATTCCTTCCATATATATATATGTATATATATATATGAGAAAAACAGATAGTAAAGAAATCATAAAATCAAGTTCTTAACGAAATACAAGATGAAAGCAAATAATAATACTTTTTCAAAACACCTTCATCATAAACTTCTGTTTTATGATAGATAGTTTTATTTGTTTCACTCACTATATAAAGAGTTAGATGGATGCTTCCCAAAAATAATATTTCTACCGATCTTGCCGGGAAACTATGATTAGCAAAAAGAATTTTCTAATATTATTCTCTTTTTATTTTTTTGCAACTGTTCGGGGTAAGCTGATGTTCGAAGGAAACTTGCAAAACTTTTATAATTGTTGGACTCTTTCGAACTGTTATTCAGGTAAGAATCTGAAAATTTCGTGAAGTTATTCTTCGTAGTCAGTAACTGGAAAAATGGCACTCCACTCTGTTATTAAAACGCTGTATAAACCGTTTTCATTTGGAAATGAAACAGAAATTCATAACATTTGAAAAGATTCTCGTATTTGGCTAAACAATAAAATTATATAAATTGTTTCAGGTAGCAAATTAACATATTCATTTTCTGTTTTGCTATACCAGCGGGTGATACCTGCTGGTATAGCAGGTATCACCGCTCGGAGAAAACAGGTATCTAAGCTAACTCGAAGATTTAAATTTTCAATTGTGATTTATCAAAACAATACATGCCATAAGAAAATTTGTGAAACCATTGGTGAAAAGATAACCGGTTAAACCTTGGCTTTTCATCGCCCACCAGCGATGTCATGTCTTGATGTTCCATTGGAAATCCCCATCTGCACTGGTCTCTTCCATGTTTGCTGACCATGCACGGAGCGCTTGGATTCATATCACCACACGGGTTATGGATCATCCATTTCGAGATCAGTTCCTTGAGTTCAGGATCATCATCTGGAAACTTTATTAGTTCGCCATATTGGCTATAGATGGTAGCACGTTACCGCTTGAAACCTATTAGCCATTATGGCGAACTAATAAAGTTTGAAAATATCCTATCTGTAACTCCAAACTGCTCGACCGTAGCGCTTCAAAACCGGCGCCATTCGATTCCTCGTGGCCAAAAACCCCAGACCCCCAAGTTTACCGGAGTTTATTAATTCTGGTGCGATTTTCGACTTTGCAACCATTCCTCGTATTATAGTATAAGATATCGATGTCGATTTTAATTATTACAGTACGTTTTTGAGATTTTTTGTTTGTAAATTTCAGATATCGTAAGTTATAAAACTTTGAATTTCACTCTTTTAAAAATCCCATCGTCACCCTGTTGAAGTTCATGCTTTGATCGATTCATCTTCCCTGAGACGGGTATTGAAATGCTCTAACATAATACTGTACAATCATCATATAGGCATGCTTATATGAAAGCGATCATTCTTCCACATTGTATAATGAAAAATAATGAAGTTTTTGGTTAAATTATGAATTATTAGTGAATCAAAAATGTTTTATTAAATATGGCAGACTGAACTGACTGACTATAAAATTTTTGACATTGAAGGTTTGCCATTTATGTTTGACTAATTGAATATAAAACATTACTTTTTACGTCATTGAAAATATTTTTCTTTTCAGAAATATTACAAGTTAGTTTTGGGGCCAATATATTTCATGATTAAACTAAATATTCTATATATGTAAATTGCTGAAATTCAGAGGGGAAATTCAAAAGGGTTTAAATATGTTTTTTGTCACATAATTTAAAAAAATACTAACAAACAAAATTAGATTATCTTAATTCAACAGAGCGCCTGGCTTTATTCACAAGGAAATATTGTTCATCTTTGACTTGTTCCAACAATAAATTTATTATCAGTAGAATCATATTTTTGAGCATGCCATATACAAATCAATGATGACAATGCACAAAAAATGTTCGATTTTATTTCAATGATAAAACATAATATTTATCAAGAAATAAAATAAAATTGTGTGGAGAAGAAGTTTCTGTGTTTAAAAACAAAAATTTATATAAACATAATGTCCCAAACATAAATTATTTTACATTTTTTGTAAGATAGTTTTTATTATATAAAATGTAAGAAGAATTTAATTGAGATTTAAACCGAAGTTTAATTTTAATAAAATAATATATATAAAAATAGAACTAAAAGCATCGATTTTTGAATCCTTAATCAATGGCAGAACTTCATTCATTTAGTAATTTTTATTTGTTTTGATTAGAAAATATTTTTGCCATTCTTTATTTGCTTTGGAAACTATTTGTTTTATAATGCTTCTGAATTTATTTTTAAACCCTAATGAATAGAAGTTAAATGATGTAAAAGATTATAGTATAGATATTTTTTATTATTCATTCAGTTAAATATTTGAATTCAGAGATGTATGTATTTCAGATACATTTATGTTAAATATCATAGATTTCTGTCAATTAAAGTTAATTTTTGTTGCAATTAATTTATTCAGATAGAAACTTTAAAATAGAGAATAAAATTGAATTAATTTTAATGTAATTGAAAGATTTTTAATATTGCTGGGAAAATAGATAAAATGAAGAAAAATTTTCATTTTGGGAATGTCGATTATTAGGACTATCCTAAGCTATTTAAAAGCGAAAAAATTAACAGCTTTTTTAATACTTTTCGTGGTTGACCATACAAAACATATCACTGCATAAAGTGATTGGATATCGTATCACATAAGATACGAAGGAAAAGGGTAAAAATATTCATTATCGAAATTGAATAAAAAGCTATTGACTTGAGGTAAGAGTAAAATCAGAAATGCTGTCGATACTAAAATCAACTAAATAATGTACCGTAGAATATCAAGTACTTTATTTATATCAGGAGAAATTTTAGCAGAAATATATATTTATTTGACCAGAACTTACATTTATACAACAGCTATTAGAACATTTACAATTACCAGCGGGTGACCGAACTCCGCTCGCAGAAAACAGGTATCGAAGCTAACTCGATTTAAATTTTCAATTGAGATTTATCAAAACAATACATGCCATAAGAAAATTTGTGAAACCATTGGTGAAAAGATAACCGGTTAAATTTCACAATTGTAAACTATTCTAAACAAAGTTAGAGTTTGGAAAGGAAACTATTCTATACAAAGGTAAAGATTGAAGTGTTGAAGTTCAATATTTTTGACAAATTTATTTAGAAAAACCAAACATATATACATACATAAGAAACATATTATAAACCTATAACATTATAAACATAAAACTTTATTAGTTCGCCATATTGGCTATAGATGGCAGCACGTTACCGCTTGAAAATTTAAGTAGCCATTATGGCGAACTAATAAAGTTTGAAAATATCCTATCTGTAACTCCGAACTGCTCGACCGTAGCGCTTCAAAACCGGCGCCAATCGATTCATCATGGCCAAAAACCCCAGACCCCCAAGTTTACCGGAGTTTATTGATTCTGGGGCGATTTTTGACTTGGCAACCATTCCTCGTATTATAGTATTAGATTAATAAATATCATAATAAATCTTATAATGAATCTCAATGTGCGTTGGCGCTCTACAGGCCAAAGCGTTTGACCTAGAGATGCCATTGTATAATTTGGAGGTCGGGATTATGCACCTTGGAGAGGTTTTTAAAATTTTTAGTTAGAATTTTAACTAATTAAAAATTAAACAAAATGTTGGCATTTTCCCGCTATAACTTCCATAAATATAGCAGTTTATACTTAATAATTTTACATCAAGCTGAAAAATAACATTTTCGATTATATTAATATTTTAGAATATCAATTAAATTTCTAATTTCAATTATTATTTTAAAAGTTATTTGACCATATTTTCCAACAACTTCTCTCTTTATAACTTCTTAACCAAGAATATTATTATAGAGGCCTGGCGATTATTTGTACTACATAACTCTCTGATTTGCAATCAGTTGTTTTAGAATTATGTGGAAAATATCGCTTTTCATATTTATTCCATGACATTACGTTTCCTTTTAAACACGTGCTCAACATCACACTTTCTTCGGTCTAATTACAATAAGAATTAATTTAATCATTCAGTTTTTGCCACAGTGACGGCAAAACACTTGTACAATCTTAACGTGCTCTTGCAGGTTAAATGGTATCTTCATTTTGTGAAAAATTAATTGTTGAAAAACATGGTTATATTTTTTCAATGCCTTAAAAATAGAAACATAATTTATAGGTTAAAACATTATTACCAATGAAAAAAGAAATTTTTAAGAGGATTTAAAAAACAATTTTGTGCTGTAATATTTTAGAAAGTTATCTCAGAAAAATTCCAATTGTTAGCTAGATTTTTATTTGAAAAAAGTTTTAAAAAAATGGTACTATAATAACTGTACTAATCAATATGTATGCCTATTACTAATGATTTACAAATTAGCCATTGGACCATAATTTAAATGCATATACCATTTAAATTAAATCGTATTTGCCGTAAATAAAGATGATTTATTGAATTAATGATATAGATATTGCTAACGATCATTGAAGCCTTTGCCTTGCATTTAGTTTTTTAGAAAATATAAAACTTAATATTTATTTTATTTCATCCAAACACGTGCTGAAAGTTACATTTTTTAAAATTTAATTTGCAATAGTAGTCAATTTTTTAAATTGACATTTTAAAGTTGAGCTTTTGTCAGTAGATTGCAATATATTGATAAAAGCTAATGGTTACCACTGACGTGCTAGTGCAGATTAAATTTTATTATTTTGTTCGAAATATATTATTGAAAAATATAGTTAAATTATTATATAGTTATATTATTTCTTTAAAAATTCATTAAAAATAGAAAGGTAAGTTGGATATTAAGATACTAAGATTTTTTAATTTAATTTAATTTAAGATTTTTTAAAACTTGATGCAAAAATCATGTTTTTGCGATAATATTTTCGAAATTTATAGCGGAAAAACAAGGATTTTTTTTTTTTTAATTTTTGTCATTCTAACAAATTTTTATCTTCTTTGAAAGCAGTGAAAAGTCTATGAATCTAAATTTTTAATCTATTGATTTGAAAGAACTTTTCTAGAAAAAATTTATTCAACAAAGTTATGCGGTGCAATAAGAGAAGCTATCTTGCATTCGAGTTTCGCTTGCTCTATGTTTCTTTGTGTTTATCCCATTGGTTGATATTTCTATTAAGCTTTCTATTATAAATTGTTATAAACACAGAAAGAAAAAACAAATGAAAAAATATATTAAATAATATATATTTCATCTTTTTACACTTTCAGATAATCCTTTAAACAAACAGGTGAAAACCTGCCTTCAACAGCATTCAGTGCCACTAGAGGTAAAAACTTAGTCTATTGTTCAAATATACACTGAAGTGACAAAAGTCATGGGATAGCAATATACAAATATACAGATGGCAGTAGTATTGCAGCGAAAAAGTATAAATGAGCAGTTCGTTTTCCAGAGCTTTCATTTGTGTTCAAGTTATTCATGCGAACAGGTTTTTCGAGATTTATGGCGGCACGACGAGAATTAACAGACTTTGAACGTGGAATGTTAGTTAGAGCTAGACGCATGGGTCATTCCATTGCGGATATCGTTAGTGAATTCAACATTCCGAGATCCACTGTATCAAGAGTATGCCGAGAGTATGAAATTTCAGGCATCACATCCCATCATGGACAGCGCAGTGGGCGACCACCTGCACTAAACGACCGAGACCGCCGACGTCTGTGTAGAA
Source organism: Argiope trifasciata (assembly GCA_026543055.1). Taxonomy (NCBI): domain Eukaryota; kingdom Metazoa; phylum Arthropoda; class Arachnida; order Araneae; family Araneidae; genus Argiope; species Argiope trifasciata. The sequence continues at coordinate 3,731 of JAPMOQ010037455.1, read as the reverse complement.
TGGTCAGTGTTAATAGACACGCAACACTTCGTCAAATAACTGTAGGAATCAATGTGGGACGTACGAGGGACGTGTCCGATAGGACTGTGAGGCGAAATTTGTCTTCCTTGGGCTATGACAGCAGAAGATCGACTCGAGTGCCTTTACTGACAGCACGACATCGCCTGCAGCGACTCTCCTGGGCTCGTGAGCATATCGACTGGTCCCTAGACCAGTGGAAAACCGTGGCGTGGTCAGATGAGTCACGATTTCAGTTCTTACGAGCTGATGGTAGAGTTCGAGTACGGCGCAGACCCCACGAAGCCATGGATCCAAACTGTTAGCAAGGCACTGTTCAAGCTGTTGGTGGCTGCATAATGGTGTGGGCTGTTTTTACATGGCGTGGACTCGGTCCTCTGGTGCAACTGAACCGATCATTCACTGGAAATGGTTATGTTCAGCTGTTTGCAGATCACTTGCAGCCATTCATGGACTTCACGTACCCACACAACGAGGGGATTTTTATGGATGACAATGCGCCATGTCACCGGGCCAGAACTGTTCGCGATTGGTTTGAAGAACATTCCGGACAATTCCAGCGCATGATCTGGCCACCTAGATCGCCCGATATGAATCCCATCGAGCATTTATGGGACATCATCGAAAGGTCCGTTCGTGCCCAATTTCCTGCACCATCCACACTTTCACATTTATGGACGTCTATACAGACAGCATGGCTCAATATTCCTGCAGAGGACTTCCAACGACTTGTGGACTCCATGACACGTCGAGTTGTTTCACTTCGCCGGGCAAAAGGAGGACCGACACGATATTAACAGTCATCCCATGACTTTTGTCACTTCAGTATATTTCTCCATTGTAAATTACTTTTAAAGCAAAAATATTCTAACAGATCTACAGGAATCATAAAGGAATCAAATTTAATTTTTGAATTTAAAATTAAATTTTATATTTTCCTATTTTATTTAAAATTAATGATCCTATTTTTGTAATATACTTTTGAAAATGATTGACTCTCAAAGCGGTTAAAAAAAGAAACATATGAATGTGTATTTCTGTTAAAAAAAACCGTGTGATAGAAATATATAAATGGCTGAAATATGTATGCATTACTTAGACTCTTAAAGGAAATTAAAGTCCAGTTAAAACAAGTTTCTCAAAGTGGAACAAGAATGTAAAAGGGATCACTGAGTAAAGTCAGGTCTCAGGAGAGAGAGTGAGCGTGCAATGGAATTTGGCGAATGAAAGATGGTTTTCTCTCCATCGGAAAATGCGAGTTACATAAGCTGCACGTTGAGTTGCTTGTCGCAAAAGAAATTTCCATTAAAGGGAACTGCCTGTGTTGCACAGCTGATTGAAAATATTAGAATGTACTTTCCAATGTATTTGGTAAATTCTGGATTAGTTTCCGATGGCGTCTCGAGGTAATTTTGCCAAATCAGAGAAAATATTTAAATGAAATTGCAAAAATATGTAATGTTCTTTTTTAAGCTAAAAAGGATAAAAAGAATTTTATTTTACCATAATAACATCTAAAAAGTTGTCAAACTCCGTCCTAGTCAAAGATTGTAAGTTAAGTTCAAATGAGTCCGCACAAAAAAAATCGTGATCCTTATGGGGCACAGACCACATCTCGCCATATGGGAGAAAATCATCCATGTTCATTCGTCCTTTCGATTCTTTTATTTATAATTTGGATTTATTATATTCTAAAACTGTAGAATTTTGTATAAGAGTCAAATTTTCAAGAACCATGATGATCATGTTGAACTTGTTTCTAATTTTTTATATTTCCATCCACCGTTTCAATATTATCCAACATATTACTAATGATCTTCGTTCGTGGAAGTTAGAAAGCCATCAATGCTTTTCTGTGAGATAATGCCTCTTTCTAAATTTTTTCTGTGACAAATTCAATAGCATAACTGATCGCTTTCACTTCTCCAATAAATACTATTAGCTTATTCCCTGATTGTAATAACATTTATTATTTCCTAACTCCAATTTGAAATCAATCTGATTCTTTTACACCGTGAATCATATTTCCAAAAAATATAAGATTTTTTTTTTTTACATTTACCATATGAATTATATTTTTTTAAAAATTATTTGGTTTTAATCCTTACTGTGTTCTTTTTATTTTACTAATTTGTTTCATCAATCCTACTAACATTCTCTTAAAATATGAGCGTAATTTGGGTAAAAGAAATTCCTTAATAAGCTTATGGAATATGCAATCCTCTCGTTAATTATCTTGTGTATGTTATTATCTTATATCGTCAAGTGTGTAATTGAATATTTGGAGCTTAATTTAATAACATTTATTTATATTAAATTTTAAATGACATTCTTAGAAGTTTAAAAAAATAAAGATTTCTTTCTTCCTCGATAATTAAAGCTTCAAGGATATTTCTTTTTTAATAAACCTAGTAATATATGATACCAAATATTTCAACAAGATGAAATGGTGTGAATTAGAATTTTTTTTTGATCAACTTATTTAATATTTATAGAAGATTAAAAATCAATGAAATCAATCATAAGATTATAATAATGATATCAATGAAAATTGTTTCGATGTAAATTATTTGATACAAAGATTTTCATCAATCTTTTAACTGATTTATATTATCTGTTCAAGCTACTGCAGATATTATTACAGAACTAGCATTTCTTTTATTGATTTCAAAATCATTCAGACTTATATATATATATATATATATATATACAGGGTGTCCCAAAAAGACTGAAACGCGCTTTAATTCTTTAACCGTTAGAGATAAGTAGGTAATGTAATTTGAAAAAATGTTCAAAATAAGATAGGAAAGAAGATTACATTAAGAAAAAAAATCCACCTATGAATTTTAAAAAGTTACACTTTTTAAATTTTTATATAACCCCTCTACGCAAATTTGGTCAATTAGAAAGTTTTTCCTTTCCATCCCAGAAAACCATTAAAAAAAACAGCATCGCTGTATCCTTAAAATTGAGTGAGTTATGCGTAATTGAAAATTGAACGCTGTTTTTAGTGACCATATACCAAAATGGAAATGGAAATTTGCAACAATTTATAAACACATAAATTTTTTTATATTATTTACAAAACACATTTTTGCGTATTTACGGTAGATTCACGATGCAGTTACAGAATTGTCTTTTGTTTTAATCTTATCAGGGACAAGTAATTTTATGCCATGTATTCTAAATTTACATTAGAAATTTTATAAGATTTCGTTGAAAATCAATAAAAGCCATTTGACAGATTTTTATAGCAAAATTTATGAAAAAGAAAAATACTGTTAAATTAGTCTGGTAGAATTTTAATTCTTTTCAAATTCATCACATTTATGTCAAACCGATATTCTAACAAATTAACTGGCAGACGATTTTTGCCTTTCATTTAACTGGAATTTAGCCGCTTCTAATACGTGTATATTAAAGTTTTTTTTTATTTATTTTTAAGTTACATAAAGAAATGTAACTGACTGTAACTGACCTTAAACAAAAGATAATTAATGCATGCAATAATATTACAGGAGGAGAACTCCAAAATATTTACAGGTGCATTATTAGAAGAGCCCAATTATGTATTGGTGTTGATGGAAAACATTTTGAGAATGCTTTATGATTCGTGTGTTTTTAAATGTATTTTCGTTTTATTTATTATTTTTTTATGTTACACTGCTTACAATCTTATGCTGTCAAAACTGTTTAACTCCATCAATAAGGAC
>JAPMOQ010037451.1:11979-39692 GCA_026543055.1 Argiope trifasciata | reverse complement strand
AATTTGCTCCCATTCATTGTGGAGGGTTGTCTCAAGTTCAGGTAGGGTGTGTGAAGGAGGAAACCAAGTAAGGACTTTGCTCTATAAGAAAACCCCATAATGGCTCAATGATATAGAAATCGGAGGATTGAGAACACCAGGATAGATGTTCCACTTCATCATTATGCTCATGCAACCCTGTTTGAGCACGACGAGACGTGTAAACAGGGGTGTTGCCATCTTGGAAACAGGACGCTGTACCGAAAAGAGAATGTGAAGAATAAGGTGAAGATGACCTGTGGGATAATGGTCGCCTGTGATCATCCCCCTCACGATAACAAGAGGCTCAATCCATGAAAAGATATTGTGCATCATCACAGAGCTGCCTCCATATTTCACGTTTGGAACCAGGCAGTCAACATGAAATGCTTCTGCCGGTGTTCGTCAGACAGATACACGTATGATGATATGGAAAAATGTTAACGAGTATTCATCAGACAAGATGACTTGTTCCCCAGTGATTGTGCCCAGTTTAAGTAGTCTTGGCACAAATGTAGTCTGAAAAATAATAAATGATGGTATATCACCAAGTTAAAATATACGAGATTCCTAGGAATGACGAGCTGGTTGTCTTTTTAAACAGTTTATTTGTAACAGCAAACTTAACAAGATTTAACAACGTATATATTCTAAATAAAGACATGTAAACAATTAATCCGGGTAAAAAATATAATTTCTAATTATATTCCAAGACAAGATATATTCGGTAAGCCATTCTAGAAGCTACCGTCATGAAAAACAAAACCATATTACACGCGCACACTCACAGATGAGAACCGAAACTTTTTACATGCATATACACATACTTACGATACCACGTGGGTTTAGCGGTTAGCTCCGCCCACATATCAAGTGATTAAATTCGTTTCCAACATAGTCTCTTCGTAGTATTCCGCGTCGAAACTAAAGTATTTGGAATTGCTACTCTGCCATGAATGTTCTCAACATGCAACTCTCGTTGAATAATTTTCATGGATACGGGGTTCTGAAGGTGGGTATTAATCTCGGATGTTATTTAGTCATCTTGCGATTTCTGACAACTATCCTCTTTAACACCGGTCTATTATGGTCTTTCAATTTCTACTTTTGTCCACTGGTGTGCTTCTCAGAAGAGTTTACAAGACGAGATACGTCATAATGTTTTGGCTTTTCAATATATCTTGTCACGTTGATATTAAATATATTTCGTTTGCAAGCATCATCTTCGCCGTGATTAAGAGCTACTTTTTTGATAAAAATACAAACACGGCGAATATAGCATGAAATATTATAATGCTACAATAATTCGGGAAAAATATTCGACTCTTCTTTAAATATATTGGCATTAGAAATAACATTAAAGATTAATTTCTGGAAATTCAAAACTTTGAACTAAGTATAAATCCTTTTTTGATAGTCAGTTACAATTTCTTAAAAATTTAAATCCAGCATACATTTAAATTAAAACCAAACTGAACAAATTTTCTGAATTCAGATTCGAGAGAAGTCTTTGGACTGCGTCTTAGAAGAGAAATTTTAAAGAACATTAACAAATTTCAGAAGTATGCAGAAAAATCATTAAAATAAAATAATGCAAAACTGATTAAACGGAAAAAATGTTTTAAAACTTTTCTAAAGCTGCGAAGGTATAAAAAGTGCAGTTTTTCTCTAGCTTTTCGTATTTTTTCTTCAGGTGTATCGTCTTAAAGCACATTTTCATTCGTGCATTTAATTAGATAACGTTTATTATTCAACAGCTACATTTTAGAAAAGTTAATTCTATTTAACATCCTTTAAAAATGAAATATTCGTTCTTAAAAATTGTATAATCTCTTATTTAATTCAAACTGTTGGTTCTAAAAAAATTTGAAAACCAAGAATGTACCAGCTAATTAACCTGTATAGTCAGGTTCCAATAAAATAGATATTAAAGCTATGCTCAGAGTATCAGTTTCTTGAAGGATTCATTTATTTCAATGGTATTTTACAACGGTCCGACAAGAGCTTAATTTGAGCAAAATCGAAGTGTATTGGTGCGGCCACATTAACATAAAAATATAACCGATATTTGTGGAATAATTCTGACTAAAAACCATAGAGTTTATTGTATTTATGACCGCTTTAGTTTGATTAATTTCTCTATAAATCAATTAATCGTATGGAGCCTATTTTCTGTAGGTGTGACAAATGTAAAACATTCTTTTCTCTCTTTTACCTTCTGTTTCTGTCTTTTAATCTTCGAACGGAAATGGCAGAGCTTTCTAAGTCTGATTGCTGCAGTCTATTTGCTTCTTTTTTCTGACTTGAAGATAAAATCCCACGGATTGAACGTGCATACCAGCCGTTTAAAAGGATAGACCCCAGTATTTCAATATGTCTTATGTCTATTCTACTAAATGCGGAGTGCAAAAGGTATCAAATGAAGCAGTCGCATCCAGGGTTTATATTAAACATGGGATCACATTACTGAGAGATGACGGCGAATATTCTCAGCTGGGAATGACCAAATTTTGTAACTCTTATCTCTACCTAGAGTCCCTTCGTAGTCGATCTATCGGGATTGTATTTTTCAATTAAATTTTAAACAATATGTTCCCTAGACTAAATGGAAATTCTTTTACAGCTATTGGAAAATATCTGAATGAAAATGAGTATCAGTGTTATGGTATATTGGTTGGATACCTCATTTTCGTGATGTGGCTAGGACCAAATTGGATGAAAACCCGGAGGCCGTTTGATTTAAAAATACCAATGATTCTATACAATTTTTTCATGTCAACCTTCAATTTTGTTTTGATGTATCAAGTGAGTATGACTCCAATGATTCTGTTTGATTGCGAAGAGTATATGGTTATTCTTTATAGGAAATTTTCCTTTTCAATGGATATTTTCAACTCGTAGGATACACTCGTGTTAATAAGATGTAACTGCATCAATGTAAATGTTTTATGTTCTTTTTAATATTCGTAAGATAAATTAATGTTCATAGAGTAATGTTCGAGTAGATGTTGATGTTCGTATTTATAGATAATGTTCATATTAATTCTCATATGTTCCTGTTAAAATTAGTTAATGCTATGTTGGTATTAATATGAGTATGTATAACTGCCTCCTGCTGTGCTTTTTTATTTAAATAATACGTTAATTTTAAAATTAATAGGATACGTTACTGTTATTGAGATAGTTTAAAGTTTATAGTATATGTTCATGATAAAGGAAATTTTCATAGGAAATTTTAATGTCAGTGTTAGTAGTTTACAGAGCATTATTTCAAAAGACTATGGATTTTTCAGTAGCCATTTCTGTTTGATACATGATTGGCTCAAGAAAAAATCTTTTAGTTGCAATCAACGAGAGAATTAAGAAAGTTGTACAGTCAGACGCATAAAATGTTTATAGTATTTAAGATCAGTTTATGCAACAGCAGCAGAATGGTGGTGCTCTATGAAATTTCATGTTATTAATCCGATGTTTTAGCTGAAAACTCGGAAACATGACGCACGTTTCAATTCAATCTTTTTGACTGACTATTTAATGGAATATTCCACAATCTACTCATAATCGCTCTGAGGAACGTACATTGCTTAAAAGGTGCGGTAGAAATGGACGTTTGGAGGCATCAGAAAACAATTCCAATTCTCATAGATTTGCCCAATGAATTTCAATTTGGTTATTGACTGATCACAAAACAATGAGTTTATACATATATGCTTAACACCTTAACACCACACCACAGCTCCGTTTCTAGAGCTCATGGGGCCCCTTTCCGGTATGGTATAGATGTAGGTGGACTTTACTAACAAAAAAAAGTAAATAACAATGAATTTGAAAGGTACAGAAAAATAACTAAATACATAAAAATACAACATAGCACGTGATGATAAATGCTAGACTGAACTTCTTGAGCACAAGAAACTGGATGAATGAGCATAGTAATATACAGTATGAATGCACAAAAGAGTTAAAAATATTGAGAGGGGGATGAAAATCAAGTTATGGATAAAGTACGAGCTGTATTAAATGGTGACCTAAGAGATAATAGAGTTACTCTAATTGAAGCAGCTTTCCCTGATCAATTAGGAATCTAATCATGTTTATGATTCTACTTTTGGATGATGGATTACTAAGGACTCTTTTGTACCACAGACTTTCTACGATGTATACATATATACTGCATTTAATATTCAGAATATAATAAAAATATAATTTGAAGAATACAACAATATCCTATAAGCCATACCACCAACTCACCAACCAGCCCGAAGGCACACGGATTTAAAAATAAACTGAATGATCAGACCGGCGAGACAGTAACACTGGCGAGTACTATGGTTGAGTACTAAGAGCCGTCACTGGCCACGGTTCGACCCTTCTTTAAGACATTACATTCCGTCATCTATGGAAGGAGCTGGACACACATGTTTTCGTATACCCTCCAGGGTGGCGAAAACCAAACACCACGCCGTTAGTTTCTGATCCTTTTGAGATTATTCGAGAGCCTCCAAGGAAGGAGTATAAACTATAAAAAATGTCAATTACTTTACTATTGTCTACAGAACAAAGAACCTGTTGATGTTGTAAAAGAAGAAAAACACAAAACATTGCAACAAAACGCATATGAGCGCACAGAGACATTTTGTAACACATGTTTTGTGATCCGTTTAAATGTTTTTAAAATCTCTTTTATAATTTTTATTCTTTCAGCTGTACAAAACGATGACAGAAAACTGGGAGGTGAGATGTCAAAGGGGAACTCCAGTGTACCTCATGAGGGTCCAGGTAGGATTCTGAAAACCATCAAACTTTTTCTTATCTGTATTTAAAGTGTGTTCGTATCTACTTTCTTTTGTTGAAGATATACAGTGAGAAGTAATATAAACGTCGAAAAATTCAAATTACAGATTTTGAAGAATTTTTCAGTTTTAGAGCTTCCTGATCTAAAATACACGATTTTCTAATTACACACGTCTGTCTGTAAACACCATAACTAAAAATTGCTTTGAACTCAATGCACGAAATTTAACACATGTGATCAAAGTTTCAGATATCTATTAAATTTTTAACAAACTGTATTCAAAGGAAATCAGTTTTTCAGACTAATGGTAACTACATACAGAAGTAACCTATAACCTGGATAAATAAAATTTAACAACAAAATTTATCATATATATATATATATGTGTGTGTGTGTATGTATGTATATATATATATATATCAAGAGAGAGAGATTTAATCAGTGGTCATTACCATTCCACATTTAGTTTTATGTTATTGCAATAGAAAGCATCATAGGTTCAATGTCTAAGTCATATGACATCAAGTTTTAGAAAAGTGAACTGTGGGCATTCGCTCGACAGACAAAGAAAGAGTGGATCATTCGTTTCAATTCATGGTTATTTAATACGCTACGGTGGTACATAATTTTGCCATGGGGCATTTAGTTAGGTTACACCCTTGGTGTCATCTAAATGTTATACTTTTGTCTCTAATGTAAATAGCCAATCCTATCCTAATAGTTAATGTTTTTTTTCTTTGCCATAAATAAGTTTATTATTTTGATTTAAAAGCTTCTTCTCTTTAATCAGTTACCCTAGAAGCTAATCTAAATGAAACTGAATGAGCATTTGGTCCCATCCATTCCAACAAATTTCGGAGCATGACCCCACGATTTTGTATTTGAAATTTAATAATATTTTCCCATGCTAAAATTTTGAATTTCTTCATTCTAAAAGCGGCTTAAAAATATAATTTTCTCTTAGTATTTCATTTGTAATTAACATGAAATTGATTGGACTAATGCCCCTGCTCTCTGGGGAAATAATAAAATAAATAAATAAAAACACCAAATCATCGAAAGCCTGGAGAAAACTACCAGATCATCGAAGAAAAACGCACCGAAACAAGAAACGAATCTAATCAGTAATGTAAGCTCCGTCAATAGGAATCATCATTAAGAAAACACTGTAATTCAGTTTTCTCGATAAATGGGTATACAGCGTCAACTGAAGAGTTCCCATTTGTGTAAAGAAAGAATGTGTGTTCCTGTTTCCCGAAATCAGTATCTGAGTAAAAATCGTATTTCCTAAGCTTTAATAGTGAAAAAGCCGTATCTTCAAATCATCATCACCGAAAAAATCTTTTTCATTGAAACATCAAAATTAAGTGTTCACCGTCGAGTAAATTATAAAACCTTTCGCCATCACATACAACTACAGGTGCAAGATTCGTGCATGTACTTCTGCAGTATTTTGACTACATTCTAGAATTGAATCTCTTTCCTGAAAATAACCTATAAACGCCCACAGCTCTTTCTTAATTAGACAATCATAACCATTGATCACTTTATTTAAATCTTTTGATAAATCTTGTCTATAAAAATTTCGGCTTCATGAATATGTTTGTATTTTATGTATCAAATTTCACTATTTTTAAGAGTCTATTCTATAATAAATGTAGGTAAATTAATATTAAATAAATTATTGAGTAGTTGAAAGTTGCTTTTTTATTTTATTGAAAAATATTGTTTTTAATTTCGTTTCTGAATCTATTTATTTATTTTTTTGAAAATTTTATGCACTCTTCCGTTTTTCAATGGTGTGATAATAAAAAGGAAAAAGAATCGCTGAATCATTGATCTGACAAATGAACTTGATTGACGCTCAGAAGGATTCCAGAGTTCATATCAACCGTTCTCACTTGCATTGAATCTTTTTCTTTTTTTTCTTTTTTTTTGTATCTGTATTTATTCATTCCGGTGTCATTAGAAACGAATCGATAATATATGTATATTTGGCCTTGAAAGCAGCTAAACTGATATCCAGATAATTTTTCCTATCTGTATGAATAAATATTTGCGAAATATTTTTTTTTATTTTGTTTGTGAGCTCAAATGAAATATCCGATGCTCCTACTATGTAAAATTTATTGCTGACAGTTACTCATGGTTTTCTAATAAAGCTTTTTATCTACTTTTCATTCCAATAGTATTTTAAATTAGAGAAAACAATTGATAAATATATTATTATATATCAATACTGAATTTAATTTATTTACTTTCAGTTTAAATTCAAAAATATTTTTAATTTAATTTTGAATTTTACTTTTATTTTGATGTAATTTGGGGCTTTCCTACTTTACAGTTGTTTTATTGCCATCAGCATTATTTTGAAAGTTATTATCTGTTATTTTTTCAATCTTGAATTTCAGTTGTGTAAAAATAGTTTGTGCATTTTAAGATCTGGGTTTAAGGAAATAGTTTTAAATTACCCAAAAATTAATTTTTGATTTCAAGTTTAAAGCAAAACTAATCTAATTTGGTTTTTAATTAAACACGCTGAAGTATAATTTTCGATAAATTTCAAATTTAATACAGTTCTTTGATGAGCACCAATCCCCTTTTTCTTTCAAAATGGTTTTCTTTCTAAAATGCAAGAAAGAAGATTTAACTGCTCGTTAATCTTGTCATTTGATGAGAATAAAAAACGTGAATTCAATTGAATCCGTTTGCTGCAAATTAAAAATGATAGAATAACAATGGAAGTGAAAAATTTTCTACTGTGATAGAAATAGCAATTCGAGTAAAATTCTTTAATAGCGAAGTTGTTTCTTTTGTCTAATTTTTCAAAACACTGAGTGGACAATTTCTTATGAAAGTCGTTGAGAGATTTACATCTCCTTAAATATCATTATTCCGGCAAATACAGCATGTTACTTTTTCGCCGAACCGTCATAATTTTTAATGTGATGTAAATGTGGGTTTTTGCAATGATTCTGCACACTTCGCATTTTACTGAGGAATTTTTGAGTTGTTATTTTCTTCTTCGAAAAAAATCGAAAAAATTAAAACGTTATCGTTTAAATACTTATTAAACTATTTTAAAAATTATTTCAGTTCACCATTATTTCATTGTTTTCTTTTTAATTACGGAAATTTGTTTCCATTATAAATAAACATTTTATTTTCTGTACACAAATTACATTTTTCAATAAAGAGTTAGCTAAGAGAAACATATATTTTTTATATGCCACTACTAGTAAAAGATGTAAACTTTTCGGGAAAGATTTACAAAAGTCGGGCGTAATTCGCTTGCACTGGTTATATATTATATTTATAAAGTTATATAAGTTTTATAATTCAAACATTTTTTATATAGGTTAGTATGATAATATATAATGCATGCATTATATTACTTCAAATATATTTAAACAATAATAAAACTCAAATGCTTGTATTACAATTAATATTAATTACGAAATATTGCTTCTCATTGTTCAAATATTTGAATCTGAGCAATAAAATACTACGCATTACAAATCAGCATAACTAATTCGATAATGTTTTTATGATGCAGATACTTCATTTAAGTAACAGTTCAAGAGAATAAACCAATTATTTTTCATTAATACAGTTTTCTAAATAAAAATTTTCCCCAATTTTTATTTTCAGAGTGTAAAGTCTATGGCATGGAATGGAATTTTTGAAAAATATCTCTCCTTGTTAGATACGGTAAGTATCCATGTGTATATATGTGTTATATTTTGTTGTTGTTGCTTATAGCACTTGTCATAGACACGCTCACTGATAAAGTCAGCAATTATAAGCAGGGTTTTAGCTTCTTTTGGCTCAGTAGAAACATTTAGGGACAAAAGTAAGCTACTAATGACCTTTAATAAAAGTAAGCTACTACTACAGTCCTTTGCACGGAAACGGCTTTATTCATTATTCCTGAATCAGAGAACAATCACCTCTGATCCAGTACCCTAAGTTATATTGTCTCTACTTGGAGGACTTTGTGGCTTCGACAGATTTATATGTGCTCCAGATACCATGTACGCGGAGACTCTTTGGTCGGCTGTGTTTGAACTCGCAACCTTAAAGGGAATCCAACTCCCTACCAAAAGTTTATTCCGGCAAAGTTTGTAATGTCTATAATGTTTCATTATGCACAGTCAACGAAAGAAGTAATCTGACAGTTTTTATTGCCATTAATCTATAAAGGCTACAAGGAAGATGTGTAATGATGAACTGGCCAGCTGTCCAAATAGCAAGTGGGTACTTCATACACGTAAGACAATATAGGCTCCCAGGTTAATGTATAAAAGAGATAGGAAGAATGGGGAGAATGCTACAATTTTCTTTGACTTTATAAACTTAGCAAATTGCATTTTGTAACAAACACATTATCTTTAGTCCAACAGCTGACTGAAATGGCCACTTAGATATTAACAAATGTCGGAGCACTGCGGCTTGATTGAAAGCAAGCCTTTCTATTGCTGAAAGTGTGTGGTTTTTGCGATGAATGACTAAGCGGTTGTTTTTTTTCCCACTTTTATTTTTTACAAATTATTTTTGTTCAAATCAAAATAGATTTAAAGCAAACTAACTTTTTAGAATTTAAATAAAGTTTTCAGACAATAATCAGAAGAATGGTGCAATTTGTTGGCTAAAACGACATACGATGTAGTCGGATTTTCGGAATTGGACCAATTTCGTAGATTCGTATTTCTTTTAGAATCTATTCGTAAATATGGTATTATTGATTTCAGTGTGCAGAGAGTAAAATATAAAAATCTTGTAGGTGAATAAACATTCCGATGGTTGAGTTTAAATTTTTGGATCTCTGTCTTTTCTTTTGTTATATTAAATACTGCCCGCTTAAGGTAATCAGTTGAAACGAATATTTCACGGTTTGAATTAATTCAATTATTTTAAGCTTTAGTTTCATCAACTTAATTTGTTCTAAGTTCAAGGAATTAAATATTCTTTTTTTATCTTGTTAAATACTGTCTGCTTAAGGCAATCAGCTGATACGAATATTTTATCGTTTGAATTAATTCGTGATTTCATTCTAGTGATGGACTTAATTGGTTTATATACCAGACGATTTCATTGCTTATTTTTCAATAATTTCTGCATATTTTATAATAAGCAAACTTACCAAATTGAATTGATGTACAGTCCTTTCCTTCTAGTTTAAAAAAAATATTGGTTGTTCTAATAGGACTGATATTTTTTTTTCACTCTTCAATATGTATAAAATGATCAAAATTTACCATTTTTTTCAGATTTTCTTCGTGCTACGTAAGAAACAAAACCAGGTATCATTTCTTCATGTTTTTCATCACGTCACCATGGGTTATATAGTTCTTTGGTATGTGACAATTCCTGACCCAGGTACTTTATTTAACATTTCAGTATTCATTGACTCATTATTCTTGCGCTTAATTTCATACACTTACTACCAATAAGAATTTGGACATCTGAGACTGAAAACAAAAACTAGCTTCATTCAAATCAATAGTTTGTAGAGCCTCCAAGAGAGGTAGTATCAGCGTGGACCCTCCGGGCATACTTTCCACAAGTCTTTGTATGGCAGCTAGTGGTATTTTCTTCCACTGGGCTTGGAGAAATTCCTTCACCGATTTTGCACGGATAGCTCACCCCTGAATTCGGGGATGCAACTCGTCCCAGAGGTACTCGATAGGGTTCAGGTCTGGACTCTGAGCAGGCCATTCGATGAACTCCATTGGCACCATACCATGCCTTGGTTAACGTCGAAACATGACAACTGGCATTGTCGTTTTGAAAGTAACAGGAGTCCAACACGTAAAACTACCAAAACGTAGGAAACCCATTGTCAGCCAAAATAGTGCAATAAGCATCGGAGTTGAGCTTACCATGAATGGGGACCAAGGGTCCCAGCACATACTAGGAGAAACACCCCCATACCATGTTTTCACCTCCGCCGAACTTGACTGTTGGCACAATGCATTTTGTCAGGAGACGTTCTCCAGGTAGACGCCAGACCCTGCCATCCGAATGGTAAAGGGTGAACCTGATTCATCACTCCAAGGAACCCGTTTCCACTGATCTACGGTCCAATTTCGATGTACTTTTCACTACATTAACCGAGCAGCGCGGTTGGACTTTGTGATCAAAAGCTTATGGGTAGCAGCACGACCATGAAAAGCAAGCAGATGTGCTTCCTTACGGATGGTATTCATTGAAACAATACTCCCAGATGCCTGTTGAAACTCCTTGCGGATAAGGGTCATCGGTTGGGTGCGGTTCTTCCGAATTTCTCTAGACAGCACTAGTCGGTCTCTATCTCCCAGTTTCGTTAGTCTGCCGACTCGGGGTAAATTCCGACAATCACCGCTGACCTTCCACTTCTTAATCACATAGGCCACTGTAGATTTTGGGTACTTCGGATAGCTAGATATGTCCCTTAAAGATCGGCCACATTTGTGATACCCGATAATCATACCTTTCTCGAAATCAGAGAGCTCCGAACTTCGAGGCATCTTGCATGCGACTAAAGCCGATGCTGTTTCCTACACGATATATACCGGCCGAGGCCGTGACGTACCTTAGGCCCCCAGATATTCTCTTTTGCATAGGTGTCCAAATATTTATTGGGAGTCAGTGTATCCAGCATTCTGTCTATAGTATAATTTACTTTTACTTTCATGACTAATCCAAACACATTTCATTGTCTCAGCTTGCTCAAGTAAAAAGTTGAAATGTACTCCAAAATTTTTTAACTGGCTTCAACCCGTATCTAAACCTTTTCAAGGTTTGCTATTATAAATGACGAATGCGAGTGTGCATTAGACCGTTTCATCTAAAGTGAATACCTTGAAACATACATGTGGAAGACAAGTCACAGTACTGACTCTCCATCCCGCCCTCTTTGCACTCAGAAATAAATACTGAATTACCGGACCACCAGTGGTTGAGTTCCAAGGACCATCACCGGCCACGGTACAACCCTCCCCGTAATATATAAGTCCCGTCATCGATGGGAAGAGGCAGATCTCCCACCTTTATTGACCCACCGAGTTGGCGAGATCCAACCATCATGCCGGAAGCATCTCATCCCTAATTGTGAGATGACCTTCCCCCAGGGGGTCGTGTATGAAAGATAAGAATGCGCATTTATGACACGGATTTTGATTAGAATTCTTATAAATTAAAAATAAATTAAATTTAGTATATCTTTCGCCTCAATTAAAATTCTATGAAATTATATCAGAATAAAAGTGTTTTACAATAATTTTTAGTTAGTTTTTTAAGCTGCTCAGAACTATTTTTATATGAAAAAATTCTTAAATGACATAAATAATATTCTATTTTATTTCAATCAATAAATAATTTTTGTAGGAATTATGAAACAATATTTTTTTGAAAAATTTTTTATGCCTAGATTTATAAAGTCCGTTGGTCCTATTAATCTTATTAATCACATTCATTAAAATATTTGCTACGCAATAAACTTTTTTAAACCAGAAAAAAACTTAACAATTTTCTGAAACCAAATCTAAGTTCTAAAGCTCCAAATATCATTACTTTTAGAACAGTGAATAGTTTCCTTATTTTAGAACAATCAACCTAATGGTGAATTCTTTAGCGAGCCTCTTAAAAAATGCTGAAATCAATCTTTTCTAAAGCATATTGGTATTGCTATATATCTTTAAAACTTCGACGAAAATAGACAAAATCGGAACAATGGTATTTTTGATTTTCCACCTTTGATTGATCAAAAGCATTTGATGAATATTTTCCTACTGCACTCTACCACTAATTTTGCAGAATTCAGATTATATTTTCCGTAATAACGTATAGGAATATAATGAAAGAAAAGGGAGCTCTCATTTAATATTAGAAATTAAGTTTTCAATTGCTTATAATTCATCAACGATTTATTCAATTCTCTTTTATATGCATTCATATATGGAATCAAAATTAAGTATTACAGTTCGAATCAAATTAAGTAAAAATCAATCAAAATGGAAACGAACCCATAGAGATAAATTATGTAAACTTATAAAAAACATATTTCTACATCGATATTAATTAACGATTGTATTCTGCTGTAATTCATTTAGGAATAAGTTGCAATGCATAGAAACTAGAGTAAGGTTTAGGGTTTTTAAAATTATAGATGTGTAGAATTTGTCTGATATTTACAGAAGATGTTATCTTTGGCATCAGACCTTTCTTGCTGCAGATTCTATCTCACATTTCAGAGGATATAAAAATTACGAGGGGTGATCCCAAAGAAATTTAACAAGTGAAAGGAAAAAGGATTTATTAATAATAGACACATGGTACAATTGGTAATTAAGAGATACATGTAGCAATTACTTCTCTACATAATCACCAAACATGTTGAGGCATTTATCAGACAGCCGAACCAATTTGTTTAACACGTCTAGGTAACAATCAAGTCCTTGGCAATTGAGCCAGTTATCAACATATTTTTGAACATCGCCGTCTGATCAGAACATTGTTTCGGATAAGTGTTTCATCATTGCCGGGAAAAGGAAATAATCACTGGAACCCAAATAGGGGTTGTATGGGGGGTGGCTCCAAATTTCACACCTAAATGTTTCTAACAATCGCAGTCTGGTTAGCAGTATAGAGCTGGACATTAGCATGCAGGAGAATAACACCTTCCGTCAGCAATCCAGGACTCTTGCGTAGAATGGTTCACTCAATTTTTTCAAGGTACCATGACCTTGGCCCATAGAAATCGTATCATGGCTCATTCCTCTGTGCGAGACTACTTCTCTAGACGTCTTGCCATTACTGTCGTTGTTTCAGGTATCGGTATTAACTATCTACTCGAAGATCGGTATAAGAGACTTCCGCCATCTGTCTCCACCCTGAGTACCAATATTTCCATTCCCAATTTCAACTTTCCAAACACTGCTGCTTGTAAACCTTTTTTGAATCACCCCTCTTAGTAACCAAAAAATTATAATATTCATAATGTAGTAATTTGTTCATCTTTTCATTTTAGCATTCTTTATTATCTTCGCCCTACTTCTGAATACATTTGTGCACGTCATCATGTACTTTTATTATGGATTATCAGCTTTCGGGGAATCCGTCAAGAAATATTTGTGGTGGAAAAAATATATCACGCTTATGCAAATTGTAAGTTTATTATATTGATTTACATTCCTTAAACTATTCATTTTTTAAAGAAATGTTTAGAGTTTTATCCTTAACCTTCCAGCGAGCGCAGCCGTCATACCAACATGAAAGGTCGCGCGTATTTCCCACTTACGCTATAGTAAATTGTAAATTTTCAAAAGCGTAACTATTAAAATTACACAGTAAATAGCTTAGGATTAATAACTACAATCACTTTAAACAATTTTTACTTAAAAAGAAGCAGAAACAATATAAGCATAGATTGCAATAACAATATAAAATGACCACAGGTTAACTGAATTGATTTAAAAATAAAAAATGAAATTGTCGATATTTTGAGAGAACAATTTGCATATAAAATATAGAATTGCAAAAATATAGAATTTATGTATAAAAAGGAAAAAGTAATTGAAAGTTGGATATGAAAAGGAAGAAAATAGTTTCATTGTTATTTCATTGCAGCTTTGCAATTTGAGCAAATGTGTTTAGTGTGCTCCAAACATATAAATTTCTGTCAAATCTCGCATCCGAACTTCTTGATTCGTGTCCACTTTTCTTTTAGGCAAGGTTATTCCCCTGACGTCGCATTTTTCACTTCTTCAATACCTAGTTCAGCTTTTCTATTTAGCACCTTCAATTTTAGCTCACTTTTTAGAGATGTGGGCGCTTTTTTTCAACATTCTCCGTCTTAAGTGCATTTGCCAGCTGTAGCCAGTCTAAAACAATACGGATTTATTTGTAAAATCATACAAAATCAGATGTGACAAAAGCTTACATGAACGGTCGCGCGTATCTGACGTACAAATATCTGACAGGCAGAGACCAATTAACGCTACAAACTTACAACAACTGAAAGTAGATTAAAGGGAGAGGGACAAATAGCCAAAGAGAGTCATTCCTAGTGCCTCCAGATCTGAAGGTATAAAACGAAATTCCTCTCTAGTGTATCTCTCAGTGAAGTTCCCCTTATTAATGGATTTTATATTAAATGACGGTATTAAAGTCCAAATATTCTAAGTTACTATCACTGCATCCATCTTTAAAAGATTATTCACTTTTAGAAACTGCGGGTGACAAAGATCAACCTATATATTTCTTATAAGAGAAATTAAAATCTAAGGAACATAATGCGTTGTGTAGTTACGTTTCTCCGGAATTTGCTCACTTTTTCCCAAATAAAAGGAATATCCTCTCCTACTGCACAGAAATCAGGGACTTAAAGCAAAGCTTCAATGTTACAAAAGTTAAGGATTTTATTCTCAGACTCACGGGTCCTTTCTACCGCATATTACATTGATGAAAATCGAATAAAATTTTATGTCACCTTTTTACCAACCGCCTTTTTTTTAGAAAAAAAATTAGATGAAAAATTATTAATTAAAAGACCACCTACCGAATTTCATTCATATAAGTCGTTTACATTTTTAAATTATTCGATTAGAGGTATTCAAATGTATGGGTCGACAAACAATCAACCAATAGTTAGATTTGTTTCAAAATTGTAAACACATTTATAATTCGGATGATAAAACTGGACACAAAATCTTTATTTCCTAGCATTTTGAGTTATGTTATTATCACGTTAATGTACATTCGGTCAAAACGATAAACATTCTTTGAATGTATTTCGCTTAGAATCTACATACAATAGATTCAATAGATAACCTCCCGAATATCCGGATCGTGATCATCCAATTTTTGTACGAGCCAGTATAGTATTTTTATCGTAATTAAATGAAGCAGACAAGCTGTTTGTTAAGGACTTTTTTAAAACCTAAAAACTGTAAATTTTAACTCTCACCTTACAATTACTTTTTCACATCTGTAATTACTTATCAGTAAAAATTAAAATTTTCTTAAAAAGCTAATTTTCTTAAGAATTATGCCTAAGGTTTACCTTAATGTTTTGTTTATGATTCCTGCATTTAAACAGAGCATTACAGAATTTTTATTAAAAAGTAAATAGTTCATATCCTTTAACTTATTTCTTCTATAACAAATTCCTCAAACGTGTTGTGAAGTATATAAAACATATAAACTGCCAGTATAGAACCTTCTATTTTAATTCAACACTTTACTGGCAATTACTTCTATTATTCAGATAAATGGAGTGTTTAGTATTCAATAAGAGGTGAGAAGATGCTTATTATAATACCTAGTTTTTTTTTAAATTTTTGTCCCTTGGTATTGAAAGAATGGAAGCCATAGGCAGGCGTCCTGACATAGGGTTAGTGCGTCTTCCCGGTGATTTGGGAGTTCTGGGTTCGAGACCCGGTTGGGCAGGGTTATTCTTCCGCTGTTCTATCTGTGGGATGTGTGAATCTGCCCTTCTGTAAAAAGAGGTTGAGCAAGAGAATGACAGATGCATGAGTGGCAAAATCGTACTATTGGCCCTAGCTGGCGTTACTAACACAAGAGACTCACCGTATTGATTTAAATTGCTGTCTTCGTAACAACGGTCTTCCCCAATGGTAAGTTCCATAAGAAACAACATAGGAGTTCATAGAACACTGGGCTATCCACCTTTTTTGTTATCCAGCCTATCATTCCGCCACATTTGATGGAAACTAGAGAGTGTAATGTATATTAAAACACTAACTTCAAGGCACAAAAATCGTTATGCAGCATTTTGTAAAATGGCAAAGGTGAATCATGAACAAATCATTATGCAAATGTTCCAGACTGCTTTATGAAACACTTCCACAAATGCACTCAATTCAGTGTTTTATTTATTAAAGAAGCTGCAAAATAATATTAGATACACTGCTTACAAAAAAACTCTCTTCAATTTGAGGAAAGAAAATGCAAAAGAGATCAAGAAATAGTGGTGAAACAAAGTGTGATGAAATCTGAAAATAGATTTGACGATTCCCAGATGGGTGATTACCAGGACTTGCTTATGGAAATTGATGACCACAATTTACAATTTTTTTTTACTCAATTTCACACAAATGACTTTGACCTTATCTTAGAATACAAAAAAAAAAATCTTTTTGATTATATAAGTTTTATTTCTGAGCAATGTTTCTCCCTTTTTAATATTTTTTAATGTAATTCTCAGTTTTTGGCAATTAATATTTAATATTATGAAATTCAAATTTATTCATCAAACCATCCAAATACGAGCTTTTATCGTATATGATTTTATCGCGAGTTAAATTAAGTTAAAATTAAGATTTAAACCAGTGGGAGTGACTTCCCTAAAAGTTTCATGCACACTTTCGAATAAAGTTATTATCACCCATCTTTCGCAAGCAATTGTGATCTTTGGGTAAGGCAGAGATCGCCCTGCATGGATCGGCATTTAGTAGTAGCGCCATCTATGACCAAGAGTATGTGTTAGCTACTCACGCGCCATAACTCTTTTTGCGGGGTGGTCTTCATTCACTCATCCAGATATCGTAATTTAAACTCAGATCAAGGAACGATCATTGCTGAACCAGTACCCCAGTGACAGTGGCCAGTCACCATACATACGAAGTGTTTTCGGCTGGTGGGGTTCGAAACCAAAGATGTGAATCCAACTATGCTACCCCAGCCTACGATTCGCTAAATAATCGATCTAACAAAAGCATGATTTTCTATGATTTGAAAATTTCTAAAGTTAATTACGGTGGAATGTTGGATAATAGAATTCTATGATAATTTAACTGTGATAACTTATTCTATGATAATGCACCAACTTAATTATTACAAAATTAAGATATCCGAACACGCTGAAAAGCTCGATTTTTAGAAAAATTGACATTTTCCAATAATTACTTTATTGAATAGGCCAGTCTTTAAACAATCCAAAACAGGTTCACTTTTGTCTCGACGTTAATTAGAAGTGAAGATATTAATATTTTAGTAATGATCGGTAAACCGGAAATGGACATTGAAAAAACCGGAAGTACCGATTTACAGGCCCCAGGTACTAGGATACAGGATTATTTTATAAGCGCAAATTTAGTTTAAATAAGGAAAATGCTTGGCACAGAAAAATACAGAATGACAATGGGAGCTTTAGCTTCGTTTTTGTGGAAATTTGTTCCTAAGACGTCTTTGTTGAGCTCTGAATCTTCAGATTTGGGATATTTATGTCTGTAATACATTTTAACCAAGTTTTTATAGGATTACTGAATATCCTTAAGGTTGTTAGAGTGTTTCCTAGTGCAAATTCAGTTAAAACATTTGATGAGCTCGACAAAAACAGAATAAATGAATCTAATCAGCATTCACCGCCAAAGGCAAAAATTGCCAGAAAAAAAATAAAATGATTAAAAAAGGAGAATTATTGAAAACTGAGAAGGAAGAAGGTATAACCTATAAATATGGTGAATTTTAAGTATGTACATACATAATTTATTATTAAAACATATTACTGTATACTTTAAATGCTTTTTTCTCAAAACTGATTTTTACATATTTTTTGCCCACTTCAAATCAAATAAGTCAAAATATAATTAACATATTATTATGAAATTTGGTAAACTTTGTCTTTGGGCTATTCACTAGGGAATGAACTAAAAGAATTCAGATTGAGTGAATAGTTTTTAATTTATAGCCTATTGTTTGATTTAAAATGTCATAAATTTACTAAAAATTTCAGGAAAAATCGACTGACTCTAAAATTTTTATTTATTATTATAAGCATATGAATTTCGTTCCCTAGAGAAAACTATGTAGTTTATTTTGGTATAAGACGTGTTTGGATGAGAGCAATAGTATTTGGTGTATCCAATTCGAAGTTTTTGAAAAAATTGCTTAATTTTATGCTATTAAATGCCAATTTTTAGAAAATTTTAATATTTATACCAAATATTGATATCTAGTTTCTAATTTTGAATGGTGTTAAACCCAGAAATATGATTAAAGTATGTCTTCACCTTGTTTTTCTAAAAAAGTGCTCCGAACGTGTTCGGATACCTAACTTTCATCAAAAGGTTAACGTTGTTTTAATTTTTACATTAAAAGGGAATAGTAATTTCAAGCTCCAATTTATTACAAAAAAAAAATACAAAAATAGATTAAAAAATGACTTTATTGTCAAAGTTTTGCTCAAATATGTATGCTTTTTCACATAAGCTTTAAAGATTCTCCTTAAGCTAGTAATGGTTTGAATTTTCACTGAAACAAGAAATATTGCTCAACAGTCTCTAAACATACACACTTGAAAGAGGTAATTTTCGGTATGTTCATAGAACATCTCATTACCTAGAATTTCAGCATCTTCCACTTTTTCCAAATAACTTGATCAATTCGTTGGAGAAGACCTTCTGTTGCAACTTTTAGTTTTTGTCTCTCACCCCTTCTTCATGGAAAATACTATTTAAAAAACAGTGGTTTAAATAGTATTACCCTAATAAAATAGTATCACCCTAATAAAATAGTATCACCCTAATACCAGACTTATTAGTAGCTTTAAAGAAGACTGAAACTCCGCATTTCTTTACAGTTGCTGATTCTCCGAAAATGACAAATGCCTCAATCATCACAACGATTGAGGGAATACATAACTTTTAATATTTGTTTATACCGCCGTGCTGGCATAGGGTTAGTGCATCTTGCCCGTGATATGGGCATCCTGGGTTCGAACCCCCATTCGAAGATGGTGGTTCTTTATCTGCTCTATCTATGAGATATGTGAATGTGCTCCCACTGTAAAAAGGGGTTGTGAAAGCGAATCTAACTTGAGAGTAGACAAGACCTTGACCTTAGTTGACTCTTCTAAAACATGAGAAGCATCCTTGGCTTAAAATCGCGGACTTTGTCAGTGTCAAGTTGCATAGAAAACAACAGCAATATTTATTTTTTTGTTATAAATGCTCAGAAGATTGACTGTAACGTCATTAGATCTCTAGCCTTTCAATATTTATAAATTATACAGTTTAAAAACATAAGGCCAGAGCACGATTCAAGATGAGCAGCATCAAGAATTTGATGTAGCTATAATAAAGCAAGTTTACAAGCGGTGGACCCTAGTTAACATTATATCTACTATGAATTTGCTTCCTTCCTAAATGTTTGTTGAGATTTTTTGTGGTAAGTGTGAAGTTTTGAGACTACACCAGTGGATCGCATCAATTCTTGCACAACAACCAATTTATAGGGATGAAATGGAAGGTGTTGATGGAGAGAGTGATTTAGAAAGGTCTTGTGGTGTCAGAAAATTCCCAGAGCATGTGCGTGTTTGCGAGCCGAACTGATTGTCTCACTCTTTCAACATTTTCAAGAGTTCTGGTAGTCCGTTGATGTCCATTTCTGGATTTAGCGACTCTTTCGAAATGAGTTAACCCACGACAGAATCGAATTACGGCCAGGAACTGGTCTGTGAGGAGGAATTTCAAAGTGAACGCGGAAGGTACGTTGCATAGCAACAAGTGAGCGACCGTTAGAAAAGAAGCTCTCGACGGGGAAGGCTCTTTGTTCTTTAGACCAGAGCATGATGGCAATTGACTAAAAGGAGAAACAAATTTGGAACTTTCCCCTTCAGTAGCTTTACCTAGCACCCCTCTACCTGCCCAACTCACAGCTCTGGAGTTTTTTCAAATAAGTAAGTTTGTCTGGCGCACCCTGTACAACTAAATTGCACTTAACTTCTGTTTGTGAAAATTTTTTATCCTGACATTACAGTCTTGAATGCAAAAGCAAATAGATTGATAAAGTCGAAAATATGACGTTTTAGCATTTTTTTCTGTCTTTAAAATTATCAGTTTTATCATCGAGATAAAAGAGATAATTGCCTCATGAAAAAGAATCTTAATAATCAATCATTCTCCTATGAGGACGAGGAATAGGAATTCTTTTATTCCTCTAATATTTGCAAAATTAAAATTAAAACAGTTTATAAGATCTTTAAATCCTTTAACAGTGCAAGCAAATGGTACTAGTTAATGATGATGGCAAATAGGACTGAACAAACTTGCAGTAAAAACGGGGTTTTAATATCACTGAATTAAATTAAATAAAGCTAAGAATAAATTGATATTCTTGAGATAGGATTTGATGTCTCAGCTTTGCTAATATTTGAAAAGCCTGAAGTGTGTGTTTAATGAGTTTCAGAAATGAAAGATAATAGTAAGTGACTCGCTTTTCCTGTTTTTTTAGGTGCAATTTCTTCTAGTGCTTTCGTATCTGACGATATCCTTCGGAACCGGCTGCGAGAAAGTGAGGACTCTTGAAGTTGTTTGTTCGGCTTTCATCATCAGCATGCTCGTTCTCTTCGTCAATTTTTATCAAAAATCCTTCAAGAGAACGAAGATTGAATGACAACATCAATAAACATGTTGCTAATGAAATCATCACTAATAAAATATTCCTGAATTAGATTCCTTCTGAGTGCATTTATCCACTTTTCATTCGAACTTATTTCGCATCATTTGACAAATGTTAAAGATGTTAATGTTCGTTTAGAATAATGAACTAAGAATTTCTACGCTTTTGATTCTGCAATTCAAAATTACTTAAGAATTTTTTTTCTGGTATAAAGGAAAATTCAGTCAATGGCAACAAGAAAGCAAATTTTAAATAATAAAAATAATAATGCGTTCTTATAGAATGAATTCTTAGGTAGAACAGATTAACGATTTTTATAAATAAGAGATCGTTAGAAACTTTCCATCTTTATTTATTTGTAAAGTTACAGCTTATTTATAAAAAAGGACTGCAACAATTTTTGATTTATCGAAAAAATTTGATTTTTCAATGGCAGTTTTCAAAAATTATCGATACATTGAAATGATGATCCTTTAAGATAAATAACTATGAGATAAACCGATGTTCACAATCAATTTGGGTTATTGATTTCGTTTTCGTTACCAATTAGTGTTTATTGATTTTCGTTCTTTTTCACTATATACATAATTTTTGTTGATGTTTCTATAAATACTATCATATTCTAATATGTAAAAATACTTGTATTCAATTAAATATTTTAAATTGTAACACGCAGACATTGCTTTGGCAATGACACACTTTGTGAAAGGGGTTTTAACAAAATTATTTTTTAACTGTTTTTATTCAAGTGAAGACAAGTATTTTTACTATATAAACTGAAACTTCTTTTTATTTGGAATTGTTCTGATTAGTGAATACGTTAAGAGATGTTATTTATAATTTATAATATCTATAAATAAGTAATGATATCACGGTATATCGAAAAATATCGATGTGTGTTTGACGATATATCACAATAATGAAGTACCGTCATCATCCAGCTCTGGTTATAAGTGCAATAAAATTTCAAAAAACATATAGAAATCTATTTTAACCAAAACTCTATTCATGATTTAGAAAGGAGACATGATTTCGTAGTTTTATCTTCAACAATGGAAGAAAAATCTAAAATTAAATGTTTATAGCAAAAATAAAAACGATATGAATTTCTTAGTCACAGACACATGTATTATTGTTAAAGGAATGTTAATTTTTACTTTATCGTTTACTTAGTATAAAAGAAATATAGTAATCGTCTAAATTCGGACTTCACGAACCTTCGCCTTTTAGTCCCCCTCGAGTTTGAAAAATGTATGCCTCTCTGCCTGTCTGGAACAAAGATGACTAAAAAATACTTTGACCTTAGATGGTTACAATTTGGTATAATATCTTTGCACCAATTTTCCAAATTTCTACCAAATTTTGTGTAAAATAGGTTCCGTCTAAATATTTGAATATAAGTTAACACAATAACTACAAACCGAAGACAGGTGGACAGATAAGATTCAGTTCATAGTTTCTAGTACAGATATCTGTCAAATTTTGAATCAAAACCAATAAATTGTTGACTGTATGTCGGTGAACTCTTTCAGAAATATGTAAACTTCATCCTTCAAAAATGCGAAGACAAATTTATCAAATTAGGTATGGCATTCTGTGACTACAAATGCAGTTTCGTGTTGGGCTTGACTATTTTTCAAACCCGGTTTTTAAAAAATTGAGTAAATTTTTCATATTCGAAAACCAGTTTTTAAAGTTAAAAAAAAACGGTTTTTCGGAATGACTGGATATTCCGATTCTTCGGAAGAAAATATAATTTCAAGGGTTTAGAATAGATTCGTCTAGAGGATAATGGCTTAAGGTGACGAGATGAGGATTTATTAAGAGAAGATATAATTGAAATTTTGTTAAATGAACTAAACAATTTTAACTCGGAAATAAGTTGTAAATTATTATATGATTTAAAAGAACGAACTCAAAAAAGAAGACGAATTAGCAACTTTTTGCTGTATTTGCAAAATCCATAAAACATTCCTAATTCAGGGAAGAAATCTATTGCACTTTCTTTAGCTTCAAAAACCGAAATTATTAGTTATCTAGGAATATTTTGTCTAGAATATTCCCAAATTCTTGTGTGGAAATCGTTTCTGATGAAGAGCAAATCAGAGTAATGTTTTTTTAAAAGAAGCCATGACAAAATCAATTCATAAAATTCTTGAAGACGCTGAAGAAAAACTTACAAATTCTAAGACACTGAAAGTCGATTTTTCGTTATTTGAGGCAACGAATAAAGGAACAAAAATTTTAAATTTTGTTTGAGACCATGAAAACTATAAAAAAATATACTATAAAAGTTCAATAGCTAGTGTTCAATTTTTTAAATGTCAGGCGGCAATGTTGTGTCCAAACTAAGAACAAAACTCAGCAACCGTTCAGTCGGTATTTTATGTTTTTAAAATTCCTGTTTCTTAGAACGAATGTTATATAACTTAAAGAAAATATTTTCCCCTATATTTCGTTTTTTTTTTTTTTTTTTTGGAAATATGTAATTCGAAAACCTGTTTTTCGTTTAAACTATAATTTTGTGTCAACTCTTTGTTTCAAACGTATCTACAATTAGATTCAAAAGAAAGTAAACGCCCATGATAAATTTAGAAAATGTTTTATTACAAATATATTATTGACTTTTGATGTAAAGTAGATATATACAACTATCTAAGCAGAATTGAATACCTTGTAAACATTCAATTAAAATAAAATACAAAAAGAAATAACTCAACTTGATTGTAAGAATATCCAATTTTATGTGTCAAAAAAGTAAGCACTCATAACTTTCTCCTTCAAATGTTTTAATTTTATAGACATGTAGTGGATGCTTTATAAGCCAAATAACATTCTCTAGAATGGGTAAGCACTTTTGTCTTGTGGTCATGTTATCTGACTGTGAACCATAAGTCGCGAGTTTGATCCTAGCTATTGCCATTCGAAACACAGGTGACCTTGGACGATGAAATAAAAAATACGCAATCTTCTTGCAGTTGTCGTGGGGCCTTCTACACGAAGAAAAAAAATATAAGCTAATAAATAATAAGCCAATTAAAAAAAGACTAATAAATAATTAGCAAGATGAAAAAAATACTGATAAATGATTTGCAAATAAATAAAAAATGGCTATAAATAATCATTCGGTTGGTAAAAAAAGAAACGACGATAAATAATCAGCCAATTAAAAAAAGAAGCTGATAAATAATCAGCTAACAACAACAAAATGGGTAAGACCCATTAAAAATTCAACAACCAATAATATCACCACTAAAGAGCAACAGAATATCTTTCGTCTCACCTCTCAGTAGAGGGGTGGAGTATTATAGAGGAAATTTTATAAGCCAGGTAACATTATAAAGACTAAGTTATCACTTTTAGTCATGCTATCTGGCTACGAACAGTGTTCAATCCTAGCTATCGTCAGTAGTAACAAATATTATCTTTTTTTTTTCTTTGAGGATCTTGATATAAATTAAAGTTGAATATTATGCCTCAATTTATGTAAATTTCTTGAAATGCCTGGAAGAATGGAGAAACAAATATCATCAGTAACCAGAAAAATGGTAATAAAGAATTGATGATAAAGAAAAATGGTAAATCTTTACATGAAATAAAAAAATAATGCTGAAAGTAACCGTCAAGAAAATTCTTGACAAATGTTTAAAATACAAATAGATTAAATATTTTCAAATATGGTGGAGAGAGTACCCAATTTCCTCTACAAATTCGATTCTTTGCTTCAATTTCTAAATTTTAAACCAGCAGAATTTTTCTAATAGGATAAAATTTAAAAAGTCAAAACAGCATCATTTTTCTATCAGTAATTCACAATTTTCAAGCAGAAAAAAGAAATTTTGATATATAGAAATAAAATACAGAATACTTACTTGGTTATAAAATACAATGAAATAAACTATACGAAATTCGAAGGAACATTAAATTTTATTAACTTTTCTTTCCGTTAAATCAATAGCTTTACTTTTAATTAAAAAATATCCACCTCTAAATTTCGGAACATTTTTACAATCGACAAATCTAAATACAAACTTCAGAAATCGTCAGAATTTGCTGGCTACTTTAAATACATGGCCTTGGAAAAAGATATAATTTTAATAGCAATAATACTTTTCAGATTAAATTGTGTTGATTTTCACTTTTGTCACCCATAAAAAAGGCAGATTATAAATGTTTACCTGTGTACAAAATAATCTATCACAATTGCTATCCGTTTTCTGGGAATACAATTCAATAGAACAGTCGTGAAAAGTATTAAAATGATGGAAAATTATATAATAACTTTATTGGATATACTGCGGATATGGCTGTTAAAAAAATGAATGTGATATGTTCCCAAAAAATATGATTTTCACACAAATATGTTACGGAATAAGAACTGGAGGAGTCCAATCTTATCATAATGGTCACTTTTCAAAGAAAAGAAGAGGCAAAGGAAATTAAAATCGAAATTAACATTTTCTCTAAACTATTAAGCATGAATTGATTTTTCAATTGCTGTTGCGCCTAAATTTATGTAGATGTGCACAAAAATGTATATAAGCAAAGGAATGGGTGAAGTTGTGTACACGCTTCTTCATATTTGCGTATTTGTATCAAATTTTGCTATTATTGTTCTATTAGAGCAGTGGTGGGGAAACTTTTTTTAAGACGGGCCATTTGTAATAACTAGACGATCGTAGCGGGCCGAAGAATAATGCTTAATCGTTAAAAAATTTATGTGTTCTATAAACATATACATATATTATTACATACACTTATTATTTTAATAGTAAAAAAACAAATGGTAAGAAAATTATAAGCACAAAATATAAAATGAATTTAGTGTAGTTCTTGATGTGAAGTCTTATCACTTTATTTTCTGTTATCATTATTGGTTAATGGTGCATGAGAAAAGTGAAATTGAGACTGTTTTATCAAAATTTCATCATAGTCCGGCTCCGTTTGCGAAACAGAAATTCTTAAAATTGATTAAAGGTGCTCATCTGTAATTCTGTTTCTTAAAGAAGTTTTCCTAAGCTTCATTGTTGAAAAGATTTGTTCGCATATATAAGATGAGCTAATGCTCTTGCGCGGGTGTTTGTTGAGGCAGTGTCAGTTTCGGAGATTGCACAAACAATTACTCGAGTCACAGCGGGTCGTTGCAGATGACTAAGTCGCTAACTAACTGATCTACGGGCGGCCTCGCTTGTATTTATACCTACCTGCAAGGATTGTTCGGGAATTGGAGTTTCGCGGTTCTTTCGGAAAAACAGAACAATGAATCGAAAATGCTGGAGTGTCTGGAAGTTTCGAGCGAAGAGGAGTCAGCTGTTTGGGTCGGATGGATTTGTCCAGAATACTATTGTGTTTTGAATATCGCCGCAGGTAGTTTTTATGCGGGTCGTCACAGTACGAAGTAAGAATGGGTTCAAACATTCTCACGACGGCACTCTTAAACGGGTCGGATTAAACCTTTCCGCGGGCCGGACTTGGCCCGCGGGTCATAGTTTCCCCATCACTGTATTAGAGGATAGAACATGGTAATATATCTATCCATAAGAAGTAAAACAAAATTACTCCGCAATGCAATATGATAAAAAAATGAAATTCAATTTTTGGTTCCAACACTTATATTGTTAGTTATTGAATATTAAATACGAAGAGATGTGACTTATAAAGTTTAGTGGATTCAACGTTCTGAAGGAAAAGCTTCAATAGAATTAGATTCGAATACTGAAAAATCGAGGAGATTAGAATGATGAGAGAGACGAGAATATTTTTGAAAGATTGCTTGATACTTTTAAATTATTTTTTTACACTTGTTAATATGTTTAGACTGGTATGTCATCTATAAACTAAATAAAGAGAAGTTCGAAAATTGCTCAATGAAACAAAATAAATAATATTGTCATACTGTGAATAAGACAGATTAGTGGATAAAAAAGAAGAAATTTATCAATTTTCATGCACATGATGTTGTATGAAAAGCATTTTCATATCAGGTAATTTTACATTTATTTCATTCCTAAAACAATTCTATTAATAATAATTTCAATAATTGTGCTTCATTTCAAGACTTCAAAGTACGTCTGATTCCAGTACGGTGAACCTAAGGTGGTTGCACACCTTCGAAACAATTTTTTTTCAAAAAGGCTAATTATTAAGCTTTAATTTGTGTTTTCTAGTTAAGTAGTGCATAAAAAGAATAAATATTAAATTAAAAAATCTGTGACTGTCCAATTTTTTTTAATTGAAAAATTTTATGCAAATTTTAGCAAAATTTACCCAAAACGGTTAACATTCTACACAAAATTCCCATCTACCAATTTAAATTTTCTTTACACATATCATACATAACATAGTTATCTTCAAAATGAACTAAAATCAAAGAGATTAGTTAAAATGCAAAAATATTATGAAGGTTTTTATGTTGCAATGTAGACGCTCTTCTTAAATTTGCAGCTATTTTCTAACAAAAAGGCTATAAATAAAAAATATTTACTGTATATCAAAA